>CALSBV010011216.1:5676585-5708028 GCA_943590825.1 Bovichtus diacanthus | reverse complement strand
GTGTGTGTGTGTGTGTGTGTGTGTGTGTGTGTGTGTGTGTGTGTGTGACAGGGGAGGGGCTCTCCTGTCCACCACCAGCGGCCCTGGTTTCCATCTTATGCTTCCGTTCATCACCACCTACAAGTCTGTTCAGGTGAGTCATGTGAAGTCAATCTTTTTTTAATATCTTAAAATAAGTAGCTAACATATTAAATAAAGTAGCAGCATAAAGCATAATAAAAGTAAGTTAACCTGCAGTTATTAAAAACAATAAGAAATAGAATAAAAACCACACCAACATATCATGAAAATAATCATTCAACATATTGAATCGTCTGATTTCATACAGTGTTGACGGATTTACTCCGAGTCCTACCACTGTCTGTTTGATGTTTTTAATTATGATTTCAGTGCATGTTATTGTGCAAAAAATGTTTTTTTTCCCCCTGCAGACGACGCTGCAGACGGATGAAGTGAAGAATGTGCCCTGCGGCACGGGGTAGGTTGAATGTTTTTGATTGGCTTAGGTAGTATCAAATGTGTATGTTGATGTTGTGATGTATGTTTGATACTACATCAAATGTGGTCATGGGACACTTCAAACTGAACCTTCATCACGGAGCGCTTCACCCACATGTTTCTGAACTAGTGGCGTCGCCCAGACCGACAATACAAACCCTATAGTTGGTTAATGTTGTATGTGATTTGTTCCAGGGGAGGAGTGATGATTTACTTTGACCGTATAGAAGTGGTGAACTACCTCGTCCCATCTGCAGGTAGTCATCCAACAACATATTTATCCTTGACCCCCGTGTGTTTCTTTTTCTTTCCACATTAGACGTTCCTTTTGTTTGGCACCTACTCTGTGTTTCCTGCCGTTACTGTATTGACCGAGTTGTTCTCTCCCCTCTCAGTGTTCGACATAGTGAGGAACTTCACAGCGGACTACGACAAAGCTTTGATATTCAACAAAGTTCACCATGAGCTCAACCAGTTCTGCAGCGTTCACTCGCTGCAGGAGGTTTACATCGGCTTGTTTGGTAAGCACTGCAGCCGGGGTGTAAACTCACTACTCTTTTGAAACACCCCCCCCCCCCCCCCCCCCCCCCCCCTTTCAGCTCTGTCTAATGGTACATCTACACAAAGCGCATGTAGGCAGCCTACAGCGGAGGGTTCAGAACATCCTGCGTTTTTATGGCTCGTCTCACAAGGTGGCCAGTGCCACACACAACCACTGCTGTGTATCTTCTCTGAAGTGAGCCCACATTGTTCCACAGGAGGTAAACCCAGTAGGGCAGTAATGATGACACACATGTTCATTATAAAAGGTTTGTTTACACTCAGCACATTGAAAGTTCCTCCCAGCTCTGGTACAGTGAATCAAAGTGAATAATGTTAAACACTGATAGTGTAGCGGTACCAAAAAATAGTTTTGTGGTACCAATATATGCCGATCCTGAAGAACTAGCAATGCAGAATACTCTTATGTTTTTACTTCCATACGTTTAGATTAAAGCGGATTACTTCTTTTAAGACGTTTTTGATATTGATCCTGATGTCTGTATTTTCTGATACCAGTGAGGCTAACTATCTCTGCAGCCGTACACTTGTCTATTTTAACGCTTTATATGTATGACGCCGTCCTAACTGACGAGTGAGCGTCGGCGACTAAATATCAGAAATGTCCCAACCGGCTGATAAACCCGCCGCGCCTTGTTTTCTATTTATTCCTGTCGCTCGCTTTGAAAGTGCCACAATGCACGAGGGGCGGCTGAGTAAGTTAAAAATGATCCTAAATAATTTGGCTTGAGGGAGATCGCCTGAAGGTTTCCTACTTGCTGTATTTACTGTATGTCCTTTCTAGTGAATATCACAAAATAAAACGTGTATTTTCTGTTTGAAACGTCCAAACGTAGGAAGATGGCGAGGACGGATTAATCTTCGTCCAGCTCGACCTAACGTTACCTTTTTATTTTCAGTCAATTAAAGTGGCCTTCTGGATAAATAGATTTTATTGTTCTCTAAAGTTTTTTCATCTGAAGTCCCACATGAGATGTGTCTGCACTGATTTTTTTTTTTTTTGATGTGGATTTAATGTTTCGTGACCTTGACTCAGATCTGACATAATCCATTTATAGAGACATTGAAATTAAAGTATTTTTCTTTTGATTCGGCTCACCTTGTGTCTCTCTTGCTTCAGACCAAATTGATGAAAACCTGAAGTTGACGCTACAAGAGGATCTCACATCCATGGCTCCCGGACTCATCATACAGGTACAGCTGGACCAGAACTTTGCATAATGTATATTTTGTATTCCTTTGCAAAACTGATTGACGTGACCTTACAGTGAGAGATGCTGGATGGATGTCTGCACATAAATATGCAACGGCATTTCAAAGTTTACTTTTGGTGCAGGAAACCACATGTGACACACAGTGTTTCTACCAACAAGCGTGGACGTCTTTATAGACGTCTACGCATCAGCTGTATGCACGCTGGGCTTTGTTTAGGTGTATTCTGGGAAATCTTGTTGATCACAAACTGAAAGAGGAGACCAGGCAGCTTAATGAAAAGTGGGTAGAGCAAGAAGATGACTCCAGGAATGCACTTAGCACCAAGAAGTTCTATTATCTAACTGAGTATTACAGAGTTTCCTACTTCAAGGTGATTTATTGTTGTAAATCCTGACATACTGACAGAAGTGTTGCATTTTTCTTGTGTTTAACTTCACTAAGAAGACACAGATCCACCTTTTTATGTCCCCTTGTTGTGTCTCTTTTGTTAAAATAAACATCGAAAGATATCTAAACGGCTATAAAAAGTAATGTCAACAGTTTTCAGCCTTAGATCGACTTTCACAGCCTCTATAAAGCTGCTCTCCTGGAGAGTTTATTATAACAACACGAGACATGTTTGTTTTTCTTCTAAAGAACAGCATTATGACTGACAGTCATAATGTCCCCCACAGAGATATACACGCATGTCCCTCCTGAGTGTCAAACGCTCCACTGAGCTTTAATACTTTAATGTTTAAAATAGCACTTCTGCCGTTCTTTCTGGGAAACCGATACTCTTGCAGTTCAGAGGCTGTAAAGCCTTTGTCTCAGGGCTCCTCTCAAACTGCCTTTTTATAACAACTCCCCTCGGAGTAAAAAAACAAAAACTCCGCTGCATACTCCAGCGCTGACTCTTTCTCTGTCTGTCTGTGTCACTGATCCACAGGCGGTCCGTGTCACAAAACCCATTATCCCAGAAAGCATTCGCAGGAACTACGAGCTCATGTGAGTTTTCTTCTTCTTCTTTTTTTCCTTCTTTTCGTGCCCAACAAGGAATGTTCCCTGACCCCATGAAGCCCGAGTTGCGTAATAACTTGGACCTGATGTTCATCCAACTCGCCCTGCCAAGTCTCCGCTGTTTCATGTCTGTGAGCGTCTCACTTTGGCCTTGTGAACCAACAGCATGTGCTTCTTCTCAACAACTATGATTAATAGAGGAAGTCAAGGATTTACACTGAGTTGTAGTAGAAGCACTATGAGACATCAGCCACAGTGGAAAGTCCAACAAATCGACTTTCGATATTGTTTTTTTAGTTAATGTCTGACTTCTAACCCACACAAAGCCTGATTAATGCAACATGCATGTGTCAACTGGTCTATTGTGTTCCCCTCAGAAGTGTTGACTGTGTGGGTTTAACTCTGCCTCGTGGTTGTATACTGGATAAGGATCTCGCTTCCCAGGAGTGCCTTTCAGCTCTGTCTTGCAAGACATCAGCATAACTTCCCTTAACTGAAGGAAAGCGAAGCGTTGACTGTTTTACTGTGAAGTAGACCGTATCATGAGCCCGTCCCCCAGAGTTAGTCATCACAGCTGATTTACTGTCAAAATGTTTAGTAATTTTCTAAATAATGGCTCCATGATTTCAGTCAAAGGTGGAAACGAGCAGAATTCTCCTTTTTTTTTTAGCCAGAAAACTCTAAAATGAAAACTGTAACTAGTAGATTGTATCAGCTGTACCTAACAAGCCAGTTAAACTAACATTCAACTAATTGGTTGAAATCGCCGCCTGAATTTTGAAATTTTTTAAGCGGACTGATCCTGGGGGTTTATTTTATTTTACCTTTTTACTTTACCAAATGTATTCCCATTGAGATCCACAATCTTTTAGAAGGGAGTCCTGGCCTGTTCTTGTGTACCGTATTTTCCGCACTATAGGCCGCACTGGATTATAAGGCGCACTGTCAATGAATAGTCTATTTTCGATCTTTTTTCATATATAAGGCGCACCGGACTATAAGGCGCATTAAGCGAAACAAAACAGTCAGATAAGTCAAACTTTATTAAACGTGTTCACAAAAACTCTCAACATTGTTCAAACGTTAATGAGCGTATTCACAATAACTCCCAACCTTGTTCAGTTGTAACACGTAAAAAAAACAGTCTGATACCGCTAAATCAAACGTTAGCGTATTCACAATAACTCCCAACCTTGTTCAGTTGTAACACGTAAAATACAACACAATACACTCACTTTTTCAGTTCATTCCTCGTCCACAAATCCCTCAAATTCTTCATCTTCAGTGTCCGAGTTTAACAGTTGGGCGATTACGGCATCCAGCATGCCCGGATCCCTCTCGTCATTATCCGAGTCAGTGTCGTGCGTGCGTGACTGATAGCCTTGAGTTTGAAGTCCGCGTCGTAAGCGTGTCTCTTGACAGGCGCCATTTTGGGGTCCTTATACACACACGCTGTAATATTATGGTGAAGCACAGTATGTATCACTCCGCGACGCTCCTGACCACGGTAGCCGTAATGCTGCAAGCGGTGCAGCTTTGTAGTTTACCAAAGTCGTACTAAAACATTTTGACAGAGCGCCGTGTACCACACAAAATCGCTTCGAGGTCAGTAAGCACAACCAGAATTAATCCATATATAAAACGCACTGGATTATAAGGCTCACTGTCGTTTTTTGAGAAAATTAAAGGCTTTTAAGTGCGCCCTATAGTGCGGAAAATACGGTATATATATTTATTCATATTCATAATTATCTTAATTTGTATAAGTACATCTACACCCTGACTGTACATATTTATATTTATTATTAATATTTTTATCCAGGCATCTGGGGCCAGTGTTTTACTTGATCCTTAATGTTTTTTATTTATTTAAATTCTAAAACAAATGTATTCTTATTTTCCCCGTGTGGTGTGAACTCCTAATAAAGGATTAATAATAATTATCTTATATAAGTCTTAAAACAAAACACACCACTCAGCTGTTTTCCAAAAATATTTTCCTTTTTTTTACGTGTTTCTTCCTTTCTCTGAAGTCGCTCGTATGTTTAAGTCCCTCGTGGTACAATAGTTATTGTTTTCAATAGCTATTGTTAATTTATTTTTATTAATTGTTCATTTAAATGGTTGCCACTTCATTTGTATTTCTGTCTTTGGATACATGCTCTAGATTTTGCCATCATTACTGGGGTTCATGGTTACAATTCTGCAGGCTGCAACATGTCATATTTTTGTCCATTTTATCCCGAAAAACAACTTAACATAACAGCCACATCTGTAGTTGCATCGACTGTAGTTGTTGGCACATGCAATTTTGATTAGACAATGGGACTTTGGAGGAGCTTACTTTCAGTTTCAAAATGTTGAATCTGACTTTTGTTTTCACAGCCTGTGAAACGGTCTGTGCATTGGTGTCACATATCTGCTGAGATCTGTCAGTCATAGGACAGATTGCAGAACACATGGAAATCAGCAACAGCTTGTAAAACAAAGCCAATTTCCCTTCTAAGCCATGAGTTCTATGGTTTTAATTTATTCACTTGTGAGATGAGCAGCCTTCAGACTCTGACTTGATGTGGTTCATTTAGTAAGAGGCTGACTTCCAACGAGGCGAAGAATTGAAGATGCGTGTGCACGCGTGTTCATGTTTTGCAGGGAGAGCGAGAAGACGAAGCTGCTGATCTCTCAACAGACACAGAAGGTTGTGGAGAAGGAGGCAGAAACGGAAAGGATCAAAGCTGTGATCGGTGAGAGACCGACAGACAGACACACAGACAGACACACAGACAGACACACAGACAACAGACGGTAAATGTGCTTCTTTGTTTTATAGAGGCTGAGAAAGTGGCACAAGTAGCAGAGATCAAGTACGGACAGAAGGTCATGGAGAAGGAAACAGAGAAAAGGATCTCTGAAATTGAAGGTTTGTGTTTGTGACATTACAAGTTAAAGTTCTGAATTCAAAATCCTACTTAAGGAAAAGTACAGATGTATCATCAGCTAAATATTATTTAAAGAAACATTTTTCTCCAAAATCCTTATTATATATTTAATGCCAACTAGGGAGAGAATGTAAACAATACATGAAAAAAATAAGTTTAAGTCAGTTCGTGGCCCAACCAGACTCAAACCAACAAGCCTGGAAGCCCTGGTTTAATTTGAACAATACTTTGTATTATATGAGCTTTTATTTAAAATCTTCATCTGAAAAAGGGACGATTACAAGTACATAATTTGCACTTGAGTAAAAGTACTTCCACCACTGTTTGTGCTCAGACTCAGTCTTCACATGTCAGGACATGAATAATTGCTACCTGCTAATTACACAGCGCCCGTGTTGTGTCGACTATTAAGGTCACTGGGTTATAAAACACTCATGGGAGCTTTTCCTGCCAGAGCAAGTTGAGATATCTAATTCCTTTTTATATGTAACAAGCGACCATTGTCGTGTTGTGAACACTGTAACACAGCAGACGTGACCTGGTGCCTGTGTGATTTTGAGCAGAGCTGCTTATTTCCATGCGTGTTTGCTGTTTGAATCTGGAAAACCAGTTGTTTGGATGGAACTCGTGTTTTGTACATCGCAGTATTTACACCATCCATCCATCCATCTTCAACCGCTTATCCGGGGTCGGGTCGCGGGGGCAACAGCTCCAGCAGGGGGCCCCAAACTTCCTATTTACACCAGCTTCGTACTTTTATGAAATCAGCCGCTGTTGACTCTCATTGTTTGTTTTTTGATTCACAGACGGAGCTTACATTGCCCGGCAGAAGGCCAAGGCCGATGCCGAGTTCTACACGTCACTGAAAACTTCAGAGGCCAATAAGGTAAAGAGAGGACACGCAACGGCCGAGCTTCACGCTGCTTACTCTGGTTTTTGTGGAAGAATAGCTGCAAACAAAGCTCTGATAATTCAGTGATAATCACCTTTAATTTCTTATAAATTCTTCCCAATAAAAGTCCCCTGCTATTTTAAAAGCTTTTATTATGAAGCAGGGAAGTCGGGTTTTTATTATGGCAGAAAGAGATTTAGTCACAATATGTAGTATGTCAGGTCACCAGGATGTTACTCAGTCGCAGTTTGCAGCCAGCTTTTCTGGCTATTGTAACGATTGACGATTTTTTTATGAGGAAGTCGTATGTCCCGATTGCATACATACGGCATTGCAGCACGTACTAAAAGTAAAAAGACAAAGTATGTGATTTAGAACGCAGCCTGAACTTTGCAAAACATCTCTCTCTGGTAACAGACTTTAGACATCTCGGGCACTAAAGCGCTAAAAACCGCAGCACTGCCAAAAGCGGCACTTTAGCCAGTCCACACTGCTCTTTTGTAATTTGACTTCTGTCGTCCTTCTTGCAGCTGAAGTTAACAAAAGAGTACCTGCTGCTCATGAAGTACAAGGCCATCGCATCCAACAGCAAGATCTATTTTGGGAACGAGATTCCCCAGATGTTTGTGGACTCTGGCTCTGCAGGGAGCTCCGTCAAGGCCTCTGCAGCCATGGACATTGTTGCCGAGCAGTTCCTGGATCTGGATTAGCAAAGGGGATTAGCCGGGCCCACAGGACCACCCAGGGGTGGAGGACTGTCTGCTGGAGGCAGGAGCCCGGCCCGCTGGCTGACTGCCAACTTCTCCCTCCGACCCGGAGAAGCTCTGCTGACCTGGGCCCGTATTTCTCAAACGCATCACAATAACCGCTAGAAGTCACACTGAAAAGTTCGTCTAGGATGTAATATTCTCTCTCAGAGCAGACTGTATTATTTAAGAGGTTTCTTACACTTGTACTCTGTTCATATACAGATCGTCTAGACTCAGTTAATTGTGTGGAAGAAAAGCAAGATAAAATAGCATCAGCCGTGGGAGTATAATGAGCTCCTCCAAAACAGTCATTTAAAATGTCTCCTTCTGCTACTCAGCTCTGGTTGTCTGTGCGTCTCAACATCAAGATCACAGATCCATTAATCCGTGTGTTTATAAAAGGAGCGCTCATTTTTATTATCGATTTTAATCTGCCCATAATCTTATTAATTGAATCTATAACCAATTAGTCTAAGAAACATTAACGTTTTTCCCATCACACTGGGTGTTCTTCATTATCTAACGTGTCTCCTCGAGTCACTCGCGTCTCTTCCTCTGGAGCCAAAGCCGCTCAAATGACAACTCTTTGTTTCCAAAGCGTCCTCCAGGTGCATTTAATGATTTGGAAATCAGTCAAAAACCCCTTTTTAATCCAGTTCATTCTCGTCCAGGGCAGAAAAGCTCTGCAGCTCTTATAAATGACGGGAAAGTTATTAACTGTTGATACTGCTGCTGAAGAGAAGGCCCGTGCGTCTCGCTCTGAGGACACTAGGTTGTGACTTATTATTCTGAACCACTTGAAATAGCTGCCTGCCGGATGTGACGCCATCGCTCCTTCTGTTTGATCTGTTGAGTATTAACTGAGTTTGTGCAGCTGTTTGGACCTTGTACTACATTTTGCTGTAAGTGTTTGTAGCACTTTTTGTTTTCCTCGCTGTACAAACGGCGGGGAGACTTTATTTTGTGCGGCTGTTTATTTCTGACTGTATTTTGCATTAGGCGTTTTATTCGACACCGTGGCCACTCTGACACCGTTGTGTTGGCTTTGTGAACGGAAAACAAACTGCTTTTTCTACTCCAGTTTTCATACAAACACGTGACATCAGCTGTTCTCAATAGACAATTTTCAGCTGTTTTTTGACTATTTAATAATAAGCATTTCATGTAGATCCTGTAGGAACAGTAACAGGATATGTACAGTAGTGAATTGGCTAATATACAGATTGATACTGAAGGACATATTATGACACCTCAAAACTGTTTTTTTTTTTTTTTTTTTTTTTTTTTTGTAGAGAAATCTTGACTTGATCAGGACCAAAAAACAAACTCCCAATAGTGTGTGACCTCCTGTGTTCTCTGTCTTATTATTAAGGAAATTATTTGTCTAAATGTTGACAACGTAAACCAGCATTTGGTAATTCTTTAGTTGGATTATTTGGGGTTGTGGTGTTGCACAACACAGAATATATAATATATGATTGTCAGGCGAGCAAATTATGCTATTGTTATGTAGCTTTGGGTGGGGGGGGGGGCATTGATTCTGGGAGTTTGGTGTTTAATCTGTTGCGCAGACACAGTGATTACACGACTTCCATTCATCGTTTTGTCATCGGGTTTCAGTTGGTCCTCTGACGTCCGCCTGTCATTTTAATCCACTTGTCTCTGATTGATTGAGACTTGAAAGCAAACGTCTTTTGCACTGATTTTCAATTTGTAAATATGCAATCAAGATCTTGTCATTTGACAATAAAGTACTGTTGGTTATCCTTTGACAAATCAATGGCGTTACGAAGAGTTTTTGTTTACACTGCAAGTCCAATGTAACATGAAGGATGTCAAACAAACATTTAGTATCTAAACGTGTAACGTGCATATCGGACTATTTATGAAAAAAAATTAAAAAGTACTTTTGAGTAATAATTATACCAGAAGAGAAGCTTATTATTTGCATTTCCCTTCACACACCAATGTTATTGAACTTAATGTGTATGTTGGCCTTAAATGGGATTAAATCTTTAATCCAGGTTGTAAAGGAGGGCGTGTGAAGAACTCTCATCAGATATACATGTTGACAGTAAATATAGTTTCTACACCTTGATGTGGACTCTGCTAAAGTTTTCATTTACAGGTCAGTGCATCCTGCCTTCCTGGGTCACTGAGATAACGGGAAACACCGTGTCCGGGGACCAAAATAAATCCTACTGAGGAGTTCCTATGAAACGCTCATTACTTAATTATTTTAAGCCTTTCTTGTAACCCTGGAAACTTTATTCTTTGGAGGTTATATGTTGAACTGTATACTTTCCTACAGAGTTTAATCCACAGATTTTATTTCTTATTACCGCAGTGCAAAACTGTTGTTTTCCAGGAACACCACAAACGATAAAAGTGTAGACGTATAGATGGTTTTACATGAGAGCGTGCAGGTTATTGTGAAGTCACCATGATCTGTAATTATCACAATTCAATTTCCCTTAATGAAAAATCACTAATGCATGATGCAACTGAATAAAATAAATGTTGTGAACAAAAAAAAGAACCAAAGCCAAATGTTGTCTGAGGAAACTGTCAGGATAAAATGCAATAACTCAACTAAAAGATTATTTAAAACGGACCAATAGAGCCGGAACGTTTGGCTTTTAATGTGATTTTAATGTGACAGTCGAGAGAAAACGTGTCACGAATAAGTTTCATTGCACGTAAACGAGTCTTCTCTGGACTCTGGACGTTCTCCTGCTACACACCGTCTACACAACGTGTGTGTGCATCAGCCTTTACAGTCCAGTTCAATTTGGGAATTTATCATTTGAAAACTAAAATTAATTAGTAATTATATGATTAACAGCAGAACTCACTGGCTGAACATTCTTTATGCTGTTTTTAAATTAAAAAAAATAAATAAATATTTCAACTATTTGAGGGAAGTTTCACTCGGAGGAAGCATCTTTTTTTTTTTTTTTTTTTTGCAGATATGTGCTGACCATATTTGCATGAATGAAGCAACTGTCCAGATGTGTCTGCTAACGACCTCCCTCTCCTCTCGGCTGCTTTTGGACTCTTCACCAACTCCCGAAGGAAATGCCTCCCTTTTTAGATGCTAAATGTTTTGCAATGTTTCTAACAGAGTTGACTTTATATCTGTTTTACTGGAAACAGCTGCCTGCTGCGGCCAACGGATAAACAATGAGCTGAAACTGGATCTGAGGCGCCGTACAGCCGAGGACGGCTGCAGATGGATGTCCGTCGGTTCTTCGTTAACACTGACACCCTTCACATTACTAATCATGCGGGATTACTCAACTTTGTGGTTCGAATTCCATCCCACATGAACGTTGAACGGATTGTGTGCAGTGCATTGTGGACCTCCAGCCTCGATTGAAATACTGACTGAAGCTGCTACCCTGTGAAAAATTGAATATTTGGATAATTTACCTTTTTATAATGTAGTTGGTTTTGATGGCACGGTAATTCATTTGCAATGATTCTACTGATTTCAAAACTGCACAACTTGTCTCCTTAAATCCTGCTTTTATGAAGATGCAAGTGAAGTGCAACAAAAAAAAGAGTAAAATCAAGATTTAAGATTAAATTCATGGCATCTTGACTCTGATACTTGTTTGTGCAGTTGTAGACTTGTGTCCATGGCGATCGCAGTTACTATCTGTATTTCACTTGTAATTAAAGGAAAATCAAGATTCAATCATTTATGGCATCTTGAATCTTGATTTATCTTTCTTTTTTTTTTTTTTTGTGCCACTTGTCTTCATAAAAACAAGATTTAAGGAGAAGACAAATATGCAGCTGTGAAGTCAAAGAAAACGAACAGAAAACCAACGAGATGATAAAAATGTTTTTTTATTGCTCTGAATCCTTTTTGTTTGAGAACCAATCAGTTTGAGAACCGATCATTCTATGTCTTGTTCCAGAAACATGATCCAAATCTCCTGTTCTCGGTCTCTCCATCCCTGGAAAACATGTTTCCCAGAAAGCCCATGCACTTCCAGCGGCCCTGCATGGAGAAGGATCCAGCGCTTTAAATTGATATTCCCCTCCAGAAAATTCCACCATAATCAGTTTTCTCTAGAAGTTTAAAGGAGTTTTTATTCGCTTTGGTGTGTTTGCACATCTGGGGCTCCTCCTCCTCCTCCTCCAACAGGGTGGGGACAGAGAACTTCTCCAGCTGCAGCAGAGAGGCGGCAGCAGCCAGAGAAACACCTCGCCGACCTTATTCTCACATGTATGTATAGTTCCTCCACCACTAACCTGCTGCAGAAAGTTTTGACTTGACAGAAGTTGCAGGAGCTCGTGAAGTGAAACCGTGATGCATGGCGAGGCGCTCATCCTGCAGGGTCTGTGGGAGTCAGTGAGAACAGGGCAGGAGGAGATCCTGCTCTCTCCTTACCTTCCTGCGTCCTACGCCTTCCTGACGCACGTCCTTCTCTGCACGCCTTTCCTCGCGCTGGACGCGCTTGGCAGCGTCTGTCAGCGGGTGCGCTCATGGAGGGTGTCCGCAGGCACCTGCCCGCCGCCGCCTCTCCGGTGCTGGTTTGACTGTTTCTGGAGGGTGCTGTACCGATACCTGACCTCCGTGCTCCCCGCCACCGCGCTGCTCCACTGGCTGTGCAGCCCCGCGGTGCTGCCGCCGCTGGCTCCATCCTGCTGGCAGCTGTTCGTGGAAGTGTTCGCGTGTTTGCTGCTCTTCGACACGCTCTTCTTTATATGGCACGTGTCCGTGCACAGGTGAGCAGTGCGCAGCGTCCCGTCGGTTCCAGTGTTGATCATTGATGCTGATCTTTTATCATGTGAACGTTTCCAGGAATGCGACACATTAAAACGCGGGCATGAGATGTCAGCTGTTGGCAGTTACTTTAGAAAATGTAATATGTTACAGTAGTTACCGTGTTAAACATGTATTAATTACATAACTATTTCAATTACTCCATAAAATGTATCCTATTACATTTGATTACTTTTCGAACAAAGCTTTTAAAAAAAAGACTTAAAAACATAAACTCTGATTACTGTCAAACTTTTATATAAACTTTAATATTAATTGAATTAAGATTGGACCAGAGCCACACAATACATGTTATGTTCTACATATAAGCTTTTTTTTTAACCAATAATAAAAGGCTATATTGGGAAGTTAACCCTTTGTAATCACCATCATTTTGATTAGTAACTGTCATTTAATTACATATTTTTTCATACATATTACAGTTACATTTATCTTGTAATTTACTTACGCAACTCCTTCCAATAATGTTAACAATCCTTTATAGTCTATCAATCTGTAGATCATAATTATCAGTGATGGAAAGTAACTAAGTATATTTACTCAAGTATTTAAGTATATTTCAGAGGTATTTCTACTTTAATTATCTGCTTAAAGCCTACATTTATAAGGGAACTGTATAAACTGATAATGATCTTATAAGATGCATTCATGCTCACACAGTAATAATTACTAGAATCAGTTCCACCTGCTACAACATTAAAATGCTGATTTTCATTTTTTTTCAGCAAAGTTTTGAATATTACATTTGAAATAATAATTTAAAAACAATTCTCAATAATTTGTACCTGAGACATTCTGATAGATATTGTCGTGATGATCCATGACGGTAAGTGTGAAAGCTGACGGCTGCTTGCCCTCCTCACCAGGTTCCCCTGGCTCTACCGCAGCATCCACCAGCACCACCACCATCACCACGTCCCCTTTGCTCTGGCCGCTCAGGACAGCAGCGCTTCGGAGCTCCTGTCCCTGCTGCTGCTGGCTCTGAGCAGCGCCTTGGTGGTGGGCTGCCACCCGCTGAGCGAAGCCTTCTTCCACATGGTCAACAGCTGGCTGGCGGTGGAGGACCATTGTGGCTACGACCTGCCCTGGGCTCTGCACCGACTGCTGCCCTGTCTGGGAGGAGCGCCCTGCCACCAAGCCCACCATACTTTCTACAGCGTCAACTATGCCCCCTACTTCACCCACTGGGACCTCCTCTTCGGCACGTACCGTGCACCAGTAAAACTTCCACATGCGGAGTGACAGAAACTGAGGTTTTCTGCAGCTTTTCATACCTAAAAAATGTCACCCATTTTAGTCACAGCATGATATTTATTATGAATTTAAAAAGAGATTGAAATCTGTAAACCAGACTTCATGTTGTCGGGGATCTCAGAGGTCCAGGTGTGGACTCGAGTCACAAATTGGATGACTTCACTGGCACCTGAAAATATTTGACACCTTCCTCAAAGATCAAAAGTTAATCAGGTGTGCCATGAAGCAATCCACTTCCTGAATCAACTAAAGTTAACGCTTTTCATGCCGAGCTTGTGCCGTGTTTATAGTGTGAAATCCATCAATGGCATTTTAACACCAATATCGACAGCTGTTCTGTATCAAGTGAATGCATCACGAGATGAGGGAGAGCGCAGGGATGACACAATAACTCAAGACGATGGAACAATGAACACGTGTCTGAATTAATGTGCATCTGATTGCCTTTGTGACTTGCGAGTGTTTTTTTGGATGAATTTATATACTTTCAATGTGTAGGCGTGAAGCAGATAATATAGGCCAGATTTATTTTTACTAAATGCTGATCATATGTGTAATTAAAGGGAAAACTATGAATCTGAGTGAATATCTGCTAATATTCTCAGCGGAGACCTCAGGAAGTGACTGAGCCTCGCGGAGAAACGGTTTGTGGCACATAATAAACCTTAAAACCTGATTGAATTTTTTACATTACAGTTCATTTAACAGACGCTTGTGTCCAAAGCGACTTACAATAAGTGCAAACAATGATAAGGATACAACTCTGAACAGCGAGAATCTTGCAGGTACATAAGCTTCAAATAGGTGAAATCATACAAGTGCAGAACAATAGCTTCAAATAAGCCAAACCAAAGTAAGAGCAATAAAGAGAAACAATAGAATAAAAATGCAACAAATCGCTTCAAACAAAGATATAAAGAGGAGAAGACAAGAGATTTAATGTGTCAGCTGGTAGGTGGATCTTGTTCTTCCTGCTGTTTCCAGTCTTTATGCTAAGCTAAGCTAACTGCCTGCTGGCTGTAGATTGATAATAAGTGTAGTGATCAAGCAACAACCTCCGGGTCTGAAAGTGAAGCCAATGCAGAAGTTCCTTAAAGCTGCATTCTCTCTAACATCCAGCAGGGGGCGACTCCACTGGCTGCAAAAAGAAGTCTGATTGTATAGAAGTCTATGAGAAAATGTTCCTACTTCTCACTTGATTTATTACCCCAGAAAACATTGTAAACATAAGTTTATGGTCTCAGTCTCTAGTTTCAAGTCTTCTTTAATACAACATGATGTTCATTTAGTGAATTATGCTCCCATTGAGAAAATGTTTGGTTCAGCATTCGGTTGTACTTTGTTCCACCCTCTCGCACCACCGGCTCCAAAAAAACAAGATGGCGACTGCCAAAATGCCCAAAACCATGAGGCTTCAAAACCGTAGTCCACAAAGCAATGGCTGACGTCACGGTGACTACCGGTATGTCCACTTCTTATAAACAGTATATGGTAGAGATATGAGAGTGGTTTTGATCTTACTATCTAACTTTTGGGAAATCAAATAAGTTTATTATCCTAAAATGTGAAACTATTTTTGATATTACTAAATGATTTGATATCGGTCCGTCGTTTATTAAAAAAAGTTTTCAATTTGTGCAAAAGCTTCAGTGGAACTGTCTGCAATGTATGAATAATGTAAATATTTAGGGTGATCTTTCCTCTTTGAGCCAAAGTTGTTGTATAATTTGTATATTTTCCTGATGCGTATATTGTAGAGAGGCTATATTTGGTCATTTCTACATGAGAAAATATACGAGGGCAGGACACAGAGGAGTTCTCCTCAGATTCAGGTTTGTGTTCTGCTGCTGTGGTTGATTTTTAATATCCCAGGCCTCTCAGATGGCTTCTCTCTGTAAACTGATTCCATGTGGCTGAATAATGGAAACCACATGTTTGTTAGGCATGAGAAGCCTTTCGGTCGCTATTTGCAGTTGTAGCATTTATACTTACTTTTACAAGACAGGCATTGTCATCAATATCTTCTTTAAAAACACAGCGCTCACAGCACACTCGGGGTTCATCCTCTGCAGCCTTCAGCCGCGGTCGTGCCAGATGACAGATGATATTCATTATATATCTACTAAAAGTATGGCTCCACGTTGACAAACTGCTAACTTAAAAAGCTCTCAAATGTATTTGTTAGTGATAAAAACAGATTAATATTCTATGATAATAAAAGACTTTTTAAAGAGCCATTCAGCAAAATGAGTACTTTTACTTTTGATACTTTAAGTATGTTTTGCTGATAATACTTTTACTTATGTAACATTTTGAACTCAGGAGTATTTTTAGACTGAGGTATTACTACTTTTCAGGATTTTACAGGATTTTAACATGTACTGTAATAATACACAACTTATGTATTACATTTTTCTCACGCAGCTGTCTCCTCGATAACAGCTGTATAAGATATTTTGCAAGAGTCTGTGGTGAGTGGAAGTTCTTAGTTTAACGAATAACAGTTGATTCATTGTTCCGAGAAATCTCACCAGTCATCAATTGAACCAAGCTCAACATGTGTTTTTCATTTCTGACTCTTCCAATGAGCTTCTTTGTTTTCTTCTGTTGCAATTTCGCTACATCAGAGTCGACTGTACATTGTTGAAAGGTGTTTGAACATTTGGAGTTATTTTTTGGCATAAAGTGGTGCCAACGTGTGCTTTCATGCGAAATGAAGAGCAAGGGAGGAGCGAGGGATGAGTGCTGGGTGGTGATGTTGCAGAGAGATGGAACGATAAACATGTGACCCAAAACGGAAACAATCAGGCCTTATTACAGACCCCACGTCAGAGTCGGGGTGGGTCATGCAGCTTTGGGTGACACACCAAAACACACGTTCACAGCGGGACACACGCTGACGTCACGATGGCGAAGCAGTGCTGGAAGAATTACTCAGATCCTTAAGTAAAAGTAGTAATACCTCAGTCTGAAAATACTCCATTACAAGTAAACGTCCTGAGTTCAAAAAGCCACTGAAGTAAATGTATTATCAGCAAGTATCAAAAGTAAAAGTACTCATTTTGCAGAATGGCTCTTATAAAAGTGTTTTATTATTATAGAATATTAATCTGTTTTTATCACTAACAAATACATATAGGAGCTTTTTCATTTTGCAGTTTGTCAACGTGGAGCCAATTTTAGATATTTTAAGTAGATAAGTAATGAATATGTATCATATAAACACATTGTGTTTTTTATGTAAAAAGTAACAAGTGTCAAATAAATGTAGTGGAGTAAAAAGTGCAAAGTAGCAGGAAATGGAAATAGTACTTCAAAATGAAACTTAAGTACAGTACTTGAGTAAAAGTACTTAGTTACTTTTCACGCACTTTGAAAAGCTTGTGCATTGGGAAGCACTCAGTTTGTTTGCTTGTTGGGAGGTTTAAATATAACTACGTCGGCCAAATCCTTCAGCGACTCCATCATAACGACCAGAAGAGCGATTGACACTATTTGGACCGATGGAGCCGTGTCAAAACACGAGGGAGGAAAAAACCCAGAGCGCTCTCCAGCAGCCCTTATCATCAGAGTACTGAAAACTTCCCATTTCATCATATTCCCTGAAAGTTTGCAATTCAGTGATAAAGGCCAGATTCATATTTCTTCCACCATTCTGTAAATATTCAATTAGTGAGCTTTACATAGCTGTTGTGACAGAGGGGGGCTGAGGTTCTTGCCCTCAGGTCTGTAACCAGTTTTCGACGACCCCTGCTCTCATCTCGCATGATGTTTGCTGTCTGAAACATCTCAGTGCACTTGTCATTTGTGGGCTGTTGCCAAAGACGGTTTTCCAGAAAAGTTTCTAGCACTGCAACTTCAGTTATGACACACACTGTTTGACTGTATGGGAATCAACGTAGCACATGTAGCATATTACCATTTCACTGTATGGGGATCCATAAAATTAAAATAACCATTTTATCAAAACTAAGAGGGAGCAGATGGGTTACATAATCATCCTTTTGTAACAATGTAGCAATGGTGTTATGCTTGCATAAGTTATTTTAACCTCACACATACCTCTCAGCTATATTTTCTGTAAACTTTCACTAAATTAGTAACCGCAATAGATTTGGTCACGGGTTGAAAAATCCTCTGCTTATTTGCTTTCTTGCCAAGAATTAGATGAAAAGATTGATACCACACTCATATCTGTTTGTTAAGTGTGAAGCTGCAACTAGGAGACAGTTAGCTTAGCTTAGCATACATGCTAATAGCAGGGGGAAACAGCTAGCCTGGTTCTGTCTAATGTTAACAAAAAACGTCCACCTTCCAGTACCTCTTAGGCTCCATGATTATCTTCCAATTACCTGTCAACGCTAGGAATTTAAATGTGAAAACAACTTAGAAGTAGGTTATTGTTTTAATAGGCACAATGTTGCAACATATTTCTGTGCTTAACAACAGACATAACTAATGAATGGGCTAATTAGCCTGCTTTTAGTTTTTATGCTAAGCTAACTGTCTCCAGGCTGTAGCATCATATTTAGCGTACAGTCATGACAGTGGTATCGATCTTCTCATCTAAATCTTGGGAAAACAAGAAAAAAAGAATTAGCATACTTCCCAATATGTCCACATTGCATTTTGTTTCGTCTCTCTGTATCTTAGTCTTTTATTTTCATCCTTGACCTCAATTCTGCTGTTGTAGCTGTGGAAATGACCATCTCACCTTTAATAAAACACTGTGTGACCCACATTCTTAAGAAGAAAGTTTTACACATTTCAGAGCTTGAATCTAATCTGTAGTTTTTATTTATCTTTACTGCGCGTTGGCACATGACAGGAATGACACAATGCTCTTGAGATCTAGTTTAACATTCATAGAAACTGAGTGAGAACAGAAAGATACTGGATCTAAGTTTTGTTCTTATTCACTCCTCACCAACAGGTTTTCCATCACAGCTGTCTGCATCTGCGAGCTGTCAGTGTGAGCAGCAGGCCATCCATTTTGTTCATTAGCGGGCCTCCACTCAGTTTCCCATGGTTCTTTGTTTGTGTGTCATGTATGAACTGTGACCTGTGAGCTGATACTGTCGGACTAAATGATCTGAATGTCAGCAATGCATTGTATCATTGGTCTAGCAGCGTCTTCCTCAAATAATGGCAAGGAAAGTTGACAGACTAAGATGCTTTGATTGATAATGTGTAAAAATAACTGTGAAAAACAAACCTCGTTGTGGCATTTTAGCTCCAAATATTTACATTCATCTTGATACGAGATAATCCTAACGACATTTTCATGGTGTGTAAACCTTCTGAAACCGTAACGATCAGATTCATTCACAGTTAAGGAGACTTCGTCAGGTAATTGTTCTTTATTGTTTTAGAAATTGTTACCATCTCTCTTCCCAACAGAATTAAGCTTTATGCTGCGAATGCATTGTCACGGATACAAAACCTGCTCTACACTTACAAATGTACATATATAGTTATCTACTCTGTTGTAAAAATTAATAAATTAGAACAATAAATAGTCTTTTATTTGACACAAGCAGCAGAGGTATCAAAAGGCTTTTAAACAAAGAAACTGTATTTCTGTGGCTGTATTTCCTTTGGGTCGTACCCATATAGGTGAGAAAGTGCCGCCTTGTCCGCTCTTAAGTTTGGCCGTCAGATAATAACTGTCCAAAAAAGGCCATTTTTACCATAAAAGTGATGGATGGCTCAACTGAGGAGTTGGAGATATGTTGGGGCACATGGTACTAGGTCAGAGAGTTGCAGTTAAGATTGTTTGTTGCCTAGGAATTTGGACAACCCCTGCCCCCTTGTCCTGTCCCACTCCCCCATCCTACCACCTCAAAAGTTGCCCAGAATGCCGTCCAGTTCTCCAAGCATGAGTGATGGCATACATGTTTCTCAACCCCCCACACCTTGCTATCGCTGTAGCCCCGGGGGAGTGGAAAAGAGGCATGTGAAGTGGGAAACAGGGATAGATAACCCTGCCACTAGGAGTCCTTGCGCAGCGCCTACGTATCAGGAGGCTGCAGGAGGCAGGAGGTCGGACTGGAGAGTTCATGTCTTGTCAGGTTGCCTCAGGGGGGGTCATTTCACTGCGCCAGGACACATGAAGTGCTGATTAGTGTTTGCATCGAGTGGGGAGGTCAGAGATAAGTGGAGAGGAAGACAGACGTCAGGGGGAAGGAGAGGGAGGGGGGCCCCTGGCCCGCTGGTTCCCACCAGGCCGCACACACTGTAGGAGGTGCTAGGTTCGATCCTATGGGAAATCTTGAGCCTTTTCTTTCTATGACGACACACCTTGTCATCCCTATTGGCAACATGTTGACTACTTCTGCAGCACACTGTCTTTCCATTGGCAACTGATATTTATGCCTTGAGATAAAGTTCTTGTTGTTGTTTAGCTGTTTAAAACACATATTGTGCACATAGTTTCATGAATAGTGAATAGGCACTTCCAGTCTCACTGAGTAACCTTTCCAACAATTGTCCTTTTTTGTTGAAGACAGTTTGGCTAACCTTCCTTTTCAGGTAGTTCTCTGTCTTTCCTCTTATTGTAAGACTTTACAACGAGTTAAACTCTCTGAAAGCATGGACTACCTGCAGCCACACTCACCTACCACCATGCCTTCAAACTTGTACTTGTAGGTGACCACGCCTGTGTCATCCAAGTACAATAGGGAGATGGGGTCCAGCTTGGTGGGCACGCAACAAGCTCGTGCCGCCTTCTGAGGACTGTTGATGTTAATCAGTGTCTGGACTATGGCATGCTTTGTTGGTGTGACGTGCTTCGTCAGTGGGAAGGAACAAACGCCTGTGCACTCAAAGGCATCGTAACCAGTGGGTGCGAGGATCCAACTGTCCCATCCAATGTCCTTGAACTCTACGTACAGAGATTGTTTCTTGCAGTGGTTTCCCTTGGCATTGCGACGAATGCGGGACGCCGTGTCGTAGATCAGATTGGAGCGCATTTGGATGAGGTCCTCTTCATCTGGCTCTGCTTCTTCATCATCCCTCCCCAGCTCCCCCCAAAGCCCATTCAGGCCCATCCCCAAGTCGTTCTGGAGAACCATGTTGGAGGTTTCGTGGTCAATCATCTCGTTCAGCTCACGCTTGTCATCCCGGTGATCACTACTTTGGTCATCGGAGAAAACAATCAGCAGAGGTTTGTGTTTTTCCTCAGGGCTGGTGTCGATCTTCATGTCCCCTTCAGGTCTGTCTTTGTTGTCCTCTGTCATACCTTGAACTTTATCTTCATTAGCCATGCTAGCAATGTGCACTTCCAACCGGTGCGTGGTGCTGTAGTCAGAATTGCGCCAGCGTTGAACAGCAGCAGAGAGATCAAAGGCCTCCCAGCCGTTATCAGTGCCGTAGACCTGGCGTGAAGTCAACTCCAACAGCTCTATTCGCTCTTCTTCACCTCTGAAGCCATCACCTCTCACAGTGTTCTCATCAGTCATGTTGTCATCCACGACATGCAATTCCAGCTCGTAGATAGTGACCTTGCGATCGACACCAGCATACAGGTGGCGGTCAGTCTGGACAAGGGTGTAGAGGCGAAGCTCGGCCGCTGTAATGCGTTCATGATGGGGGACTGACACATTGAAGAGGAGTGGGTGATGCCTCACTCCTCCAACACCCACAACACTGGGGGATAAATCTGAGGAAGAGAAATACCTGGTCAAAGTTGAACTTCTGCATATTTTGTCTTTTTAATGAGGTTTTCTGTTCAGTTGTGCAACGTATCCTAACCTGATTTCATCCTCATTTTAATCTTGAATTGGGAAATATTGAACTTTTATCCTAATCTTATAGCAAGCTATTCCATTTTAGAGTAATAATAACGTTTTTATATGTGCATTGCCTTGCACTGAGAAGTAAAAATGAACAGGGTCATGACTAAGGCTTGGATTTAAACTACATTTAAACAACTACATTTTGATTCGAACATGTAACAAGTTTCACTACTTATATTGTTGAGAGTGATGATGAAAATACTTTACTGAAAAATGTCATAAATATATTCAATAAACATGGCAGAAACTAAGAAAGAACATGTAGTTCTCATTTTTCTCATCAAGCTACATGATCAACGTCATCATATGGATCTTTAGAGGATCTTTACCTTCATTTTCGAAGCTGCGGATGATATTGGCAGTGGGCATGGCAGTGCGATCATTAGCGAAGCGGTTGTAGAGCTCCATCATGTACTCAGGAGGCTCTTCTCGTGTGCTTCCAGCAAGAAGGGGCGGAGGACCCAAGCCAGACAGGTTGAAAGTCCGGAGAAACTGTTCCTTCAGGCTCTGCAGCAGGCTCTGCATGCTTATGTTTTTGTCCTGCTCCAGCAGTGATGGATCCACCACCCCTCCATGCCCGTCTCCCAGCCCCGGAGCGGGGCGATACCTCTGGTCAGTGTTGGAGATCGGGCTGCTCTGTCCACAGAGCCCCTGGAGCAGCAGGACGGAAAACAGCAAAAGCAAAGTCTTGGAGCTGCAGATGGTTCCCAGTTGAGAGACCCAAATGCTCGCCATGGGAAAAACAATCTGCAGCTTTCTATTTTACGCCCTTTGGGGTTGATTATGGATGAGCTGATGCAACCGTAAAACGAAATATATGTGATCTCTGAACGCCTTAATCCAAAGGTTAATTGACAGTGTGGTCAGTTCATCTGGAGAAAGAAAGTTCTTGATCCCTTGCAGTAGACAGGAGTGATGTTGACCCTCGCACTGACCAGTGTGAGCCTCTCTGCCGGAGTGTGTGTTCCTGCTGCTCTCTTCCAGATCTCACAGCATTTATTCTCATGCACACCTTTTGATGTCCTTTGCAACAGGGCTGCAGTTCCAGTGACAGGGTGGCCAAGGCTTGGCTTTGTCCGTCCGAGTCATCTCTGTTGTGTCCTCTCCTCTGTCAGTCTCTCTCTGTGCTCTGCTCTCTTCTGTCTGTCCCTTATCTATGATATGGTGGGTTCTACATTGCTCAGTGCTTATGGTCTCTTTGCGTGTGTGCGTGAGTGCACGTGCGTGCCTTCAACTTTGTGTGAGGCACATGAGCGTGTGTTATCTCACAACTTCCTTAATGAGGATTTTGTAAACACTGTCCTGTAGCCTCTTCCTTGTGGAAGCGCTATTTTGTTTGGGTGGGTGCTCCAGGGTTGATATTCTTCATTTGTTTATTTGCTTTGTAAATGGTGGAGTTCTGCGAGCTTGACCGTTTCTTTATGATGAAATACATCAAGGCTCCGTGGATATCGTTGAATGTAACAGGACTATTAGACGACACTTGTCCAAATTGAAATTGAAATGCAATGAGGTGTGAGGCCATAATGATCAAGGATGAAATATAATGAGCTGAGCGTGAGTCTGGAGCTCATGAAGACTGCAGAGTAGTGCAGAATAATCATTCTCGTTCCCTTGTTGTGCTTGCTAAAATGTTCTGCGTGTACTTCCTCTTCTGGTAAATTGACACAGTCTCTGAAATGGGTTATCTGTGCACAAGAGGCTACTTACAAAATGCAACAGCAAGAACCTGCAATGGCAGAACCAATGAGGCACATTCTCAAAGCTTCACAAGGAACTTTACAGAGACATGTTTCAGCTTTACATGGTGGAGCCGACTGATGTTTAACCAACACACGTAGATCACACATTAAACCAATGTTGGCAAATCTACTTTGGTTTTCCATAGAATCCAGAATTTTATTTAAAATGTTTTAAATAATCACCTATAAAGCACGACACGGTCTGGCCCTACTTTATATTTCTGAATTATTCCGTGGCCACATGATTGAGATCTACTGACCGAGGCTTAAAACCCTAGAAATAGAATGATGGAAGAACGGACATTGAACTGTGTGCCGTGGTCATTTGACGAGTTCAATAGAAAATGGCGCTCAGCACTCTGCATTGACCGTTGAAATAGGATGAGTTTTATTTGAGTTTGTTTTTATTCAATAGTAAAGCTGAAGAGAGACAGGAAATGGGGGAGAAAGAGGTTTTTGGATTTGATCTGGTAAGGACAGTTCTTTGCCATGCCAACGGTACACATAACAATGGCTGCCGCTCTCACCATCCTGCTATGTGGACTTAAGAACGTCTGTTCGACTCTCCCAAAGGTGACCAAGCTTTTGCAGTTGTGGCTCCCACCCCGTCTTCCCCTCGTTATAAAACACGTCACTTGATAGAAGCTGTTAAAAACTCACCTGTTTCTTACGAACTTTGTCCTGTAATAGTGTTTGTAGTTTTTATTATTTGTGGGTTTTCCTTCGTTGTATTGTGTTTTCTATTATTTCCTGTTTTTAACTTCCTGTTTTTATTCAATGTCTGCTACATACACCACTTGTAGCTCGAGACGCCGGTCCGATGCTGTGCGATCGGACTGATAATGACTCCTCGTAACTTGAATGACACCTGAGCGCTCGGCCCACTACACAACCGTCCTTCATTCCTGAGCTTCTTTGTGTGACCTGCAGATACACTCCTGATTGCGGTGCGTCACAGAGATGGGAAGGAATGAGCTTTTCCTGCTTCTGCCACTCGTCTGCCAGGCTGACAGACGACAGACGTGCTGTTATCTGTCGCTCCGTTAAACTGCTGCCGCAACAGACTATCACATCTTCCTGATGACGGTTAGAAGGCTTGATAAAGGGAATGTCCTGTAGCGTGCGCGCACACACACACACACACACACACACACACACACACAGTCCCATCCATATGGTCTGTATTGTGGACTTAAGGGTGTAACAAATGTGGATTTACAAGGCCCAAGCTATTTGGGATTGATCCAGCCAGCAGAGACTATTTTGTGCAGATATCAAATATCCAGATTTTTATGATTTGACTGTGTTTCCCCCACAACACACTCCCAGATAATATCGCCATCAACGCAAAATATATCATGAAGTCAATTCAGGTTAAGAGGGTCTTTAGGAAACCAATTATCAGTTAAACGGGGGATATTTACAGCAGTGTTAAGTGATTGCAGTGGAACAACAGTGGCATATTACCACCATATAAAGTCATTTTGATGCCTATTCCGCATTCAGCAGACACGATGAGTTTCTGGCCGCCCGACACATTTACATCCAATATTCATATATTCATTTAACTCTGATTTTGTAACCAACTCTTGAGGGCAAAAAATCTATTTTTTGTTAGTTTAGTGGGCAGGTATCGCACGTTTTGTTTTAAAAAAGAGCCAAAGTTACAGGCTGTAAAACTTCTCTGTGGCTTCGTGTTCGTGTCCCTGACGTCATCTCGCCCTTTTGCTTCATATGTAATCAGTTCATTTGTATCTTAGCAATGATGCACAAATGCTAAAAGTATCTTGATGTGTTGGTATAGTAAACAAGATGTTCTTATGCATCCACAAAAACGCTTAAATGTGTGCTGTTTTATTCATTTACCACTGAAATGAAACATCAATATATTGGACTATTCACTCTACATATGACACATTCTGACCACCGCTAACATTAATTCAGTCTGCTCGACCTTTAATCAAAGGCTTCCGTCTGTGCTGATGCCGTGCGAGCTTGCATGGACACACCAGCAGCAGGGAGGATGTGAAGTCTTTAATGTACATGTTGATATTAAAGCCTATTTAGATCTCTTCTTAACAGACACACACAAACAGGCACAAACAAATGAGCCAATAATTTATCTCGAGGACCAAACAGAATCCAGTGTCATCCCACCGGAGGAAAAATTGCATTTTCCAAAACCAGTTCATGTAAAATTAGCTCTGTTGAAGTCATAAATCCATATTCTAGTGAGTCTGAAAATGACTGTTAGGTGGGATCTTGCGGCTTTTTGGTGAGGAACTGCTGAATGTCTCTTTGCAGCTCCTCGTTGCGTTTCTGGGCCTCGTCTCGGCTGCGCTCTGCATTTCTCAGGCAGATCTCCAGAGCGGCCACATGGCGGCGATCTGCCTCCAGGGCACACTGGAGCTCTGCCACTGAGTCCTTCAGCTCCTTGTTCTCCTGCTGCAGACTGCAGTGAGAAACACAGAGGGGTCAGACATACATCTATTCTGGAAACAATCCATGTTGTATCCTCCGTCACTGTAAAAACAAATGAATCCCGAGTAAAAAGATCTCTGCATCTGTCTAATATTCAGTTCTAAAATTATATTTTCTGAGAAAGTCAAATCCTGCCAGTGGAAAAAGCTAACATTGGGCTATAACCAAACTCCACCACGGTCACATGACCTCACCTCACCGCCGCTGACGAGATGAGTTTCTGCGTGATGACATTTAATGTCCCTTAGAGAGGGGTGTGCCATTTCCATCTTGCTCAGGAAACCTCTGTACTCTCGTTTTTGCCACTTGTTAGCAAACGCCTTTTTTAAGTAAATGAAAGAACACTTTGAGATCTCTTCAGCTTGCGTTAACCACAGACATCTAACCAAAGATCCGTTCAGGGAACCCATCGACTTTCGAAACGAGGGGACCGGAAAACAAGTTGACTCAGGACTCATTCACTCTGTAAGCACCCTTGCAATTACAAAATCCTTAGGACACACAAGCTTAAATAGTCCCTGTAAAGATCCTTTCTGTGTCACGTTGTAATGGATGGTGGGGGTCTCTGGCGTGGGATGAGCTGAACTCACCTGTCTACAAGCTGCAGGCCGTCTTTCTGCTGCTCCGACCTGCTGTGGACCTGCCGCACTGACCCACTCGCTGCCAGGCTCCCTGCATTCCTCTGATGAGACAGCACCTGGGCAGGCTGGCAGTCGCCCTCAGGTTTTTGGAAGCCAGCGGAAGCAGAACTCGTGTTATCAATACCTCTTCGGGCTGTTAACCTCTCCCCTCCCTGCTTGTTACCCGTCTGAGCCGCCCCGAACAATGAACCTGAACTCCGGAGGTCCAGGATCTTAAAAATGTCCTCTGACAATGTCCCGCTCTTCTCCTCCGCGCTCTCCTGGATGCGACTCCACCGGTTCACAGCATCGGCCTTGGCTGCCATGCCGGTGAGGGGGCAGTTGAAGGCGGGCAGGGTCTGAGTGCGCTTGCGGGGGGAAGGCGAGCAAGGCTCCTCCAGCAGGTTTACGGCGCCGCCGTTTCCTCGGACCGGACCTGGACTGTCATTGTCCTCCTCCTCTTCTGGAGACTCGGACAGAGAAGCATCACCCATCTGAGACACACATTACTGAAGATTAATTACAGATTTATACATTTATACTACATATAAATGGCTACAGAGATCAGAGATGTGGACTCGAGTCACTGACTCGACTTGGACTTGGAAGTTAAAGATTTGCGACTTGACTTCAGACATGATGACTCAAATGACTTTTCTCTGTTAGTTTTAACGTGTTACGTTTAAATAATAAATAAATAATCTTACGTTTTTTTTTTATTACATTGTAATCTGGTTTACAGCATCTCACTGTTTAAAATTGATAGGGAGGTAATATTTGTATGGGAAGAAATTAAGAAGTTTTTAGTACATTTATTTCACTGAATATCAATAATTATAATACAAATTCAATTCATTGTCATACTTTTTGAGCAGTTAAGAGAAATTGGCCAATAATATCATTGTAATAAGTAATAAAAATGTGTCTTTTCCTTTAATCAAGACCAGATTCTGTAGATGACATGGGACTTTCTTGACACTTTGACAATATGTACTTTGCTTAAATCTTATTTTAGTGAAAAAAAAAAAAAAGGCTGACAGAGATTCATGGAAACTTCTTCATAGTAACATGAATGTTTTTCGTGTGTGCTCTTTTCCCCGTTGCCTCGTCTTGTTTTTAGGACATGCTCTGGTGTTGTGATGTGTAACACCAGAACCCGCCCTAAAAACCGGACATTACCGGACATTATTACATACGGATAGTACTACAGAAGCTTAATGTGAGGTCATCTCGTACCTCTGCAGACTCCCAGCCCACAAAGCTGCGGGGTGTGTTCTTCTGGCTCTCAGCCTTCTTTGAAGGAGGGGAGGGAAGCACATCTTTGGAGAGAGGAAACAGAGACTCGTGCTGTCTGATCATCACTGTCATCAGCTTCTGGATCTGAGGAGTCGCTGTGAACAGAAACAAACACAAACGTGAAAAGATTATAATCAAAAAGTCTTTGGGTTCTTCTGCAATTTCTTGATTCACTTTCTTCAATCTATTGAAAATGCACAGCAACATTCAGCTACTTGTTGCTGCACTTTTCCGTTATTATTTTTGTTATTATTTACAGTGCAGTGCCCGGTTGCATAATCTTCTTTATGTCGTCATGAAAAAAGTCATAAAAAAAAGATATAGTCAAACTATACTATGTCATACAATTGTGTAGTATGCCATAAAAAAAAAAAGTGAGGAAAAAAGTAATTAAAAAAGTTCTTATAAGATATAAGATCTTATAAAAAAATGTCAGAAAAAATGTCATTGTATAGTATGTTATAAAAAAATCATAGTATAGTATGTCATAAAGATTGTATAAAAAAATGTCATTAAAAAATGTCATTGCATAGTATGTAATAAGAAATTAAAAAAATGTCATAAAACGTCAAAGTATAGTATTTCATAAAAATGTCATAAAAAATATAATAGTTTAGTTTGTCATAAAAAAGTCATAGTATAGTATGTCATAAAGATTATATAAAAAAATGTAATTAAAAAATGTAATTAAAAAATGTCATAAAAACATGTCATAGCATAGTACTTCATAAAAAATCGTCACGAAAAATGTGTCTTGAGATCTCCTCTTGAATTCAGCCATTGTCTTATGTTGCACGATTTATTTCGCTTTAACAAGACTTTTAGTAGCTAAAGGTAAATACATTAGGGGAGCCTGAGCCTAACACAGGCATAAACATTGACTCTGTACGTAAAGGCTGTTTTATTGCGCTAAATATAGTGTCTCAAAAAGAGAAGGATGACGCCATGGAGCAGTATTACCACATATAATTGCTGAATAAACTTAGTAGTCACACTTTATTTGGATTCAGGGTGATTTCCAGATGTTGAGCAATGCCGTTTCCACAGTCAATTTAGAGAAATACTTTATATTATTAGCTCGTTTTGGACCACAATATCAGACACGTCTGTAGGATTTCAACACCGATCTGCACACATGTTGGTTCAGGATACATCCGGATGCTTCTCTTACCCTTCATCACACTAATGGGGTCTTCAATCTGAGGTTTGAGCAGGTTGATCCCCATCACTGTGGCCAAGTTCTCCACATTCATCTTATTCACCTTGGAGTGCAGCTGCACCTCAAACAGAAACCTGAAGAGCAAAAAGACATGATCAGCGTAGATAACTGGTCAGTATGTGAAGAAATATTTAACAAAATAATACGTAATATGTTCATTAAAGAAAGTTCATTCAACAAAATAATACGTAATATGTTCATTAAAGAAAGTTCATTTCTTCAAAAAAAAAAAAAAGACATTCAGAACATTCTCTAGAATGGCCCACAATGCTTTGCGCTTCAGCTTCTACTCACCGGCAGACATAACTGAGGAGGTTGTAGTTGTATTTGGGGAGAAGAGAGACTTGTTTCTCCATCTTTCCCCAACCCTGAGAGGACACATGAGCGAGAGATTAAAGGACTAACACTCCCAAAATCTCACAGAATCTCTCCTGCATGCACACTCAAACATGTTGGAGCTTTTTTTTTATTATTTTAGATTAACGTACCTCCGTGGTGCTGCAGTCCATCAGGTTGGTGCAGTCCAGGAAGTCTTGGTACTGAGTCCAGGGCACCACAGGTTCAGGAAGCTCGCGCAGGTACAGCTTGAGCAGTGACGCCACCGTGTGGACATCTGTGTCACTGTGGGCAACGACACACATCATCCAGTGCACGTCCACTCACAGCATCACTGACATTTTAACACGTAATAAAATAACCAGTGTATCATTTTACCAATGTTCTGCCGCTCTGGGTCTCTAAATCCAAAACAATAAAAAATCCTCCATCCTCCTCAGAGGTCTTCTGCTCTCCAAAATAAACGACCCCGGTGAGTAAAACACAGAAGAAGAGAAAACTACTGAATAAAGCAGTTTTGCGCTAAAAAAAAAAGGAGGTCTCCTCCTCTCCAGAACAAACAGACCCGGTAAATAAAAGTGGAAAAATCACAGAATAAAGCAGTTTGACATTAAAAATCTGTGTTTTTTCGAAGCTGTTTGGCTGCCGCTAACGTTAGCTCTGCTTGTTTCTCTGAGAACTTAAGATCCAGACGTCCGAGGACTAAAATCCTTCATCCGGTTCAAATATAGAGTTAAAAAGCACCAAGATGTAAAAAGTGTTTGGTAAAAATGTGTCTTATAACTGGATAAAAAGTCAGTTTATGAAGCTTCTGGCAGACAAACACAACACTGACGCTGCTCAAAGGGGAGACGACGCCATGACAGGAGAGAGGAAATGTTGCCTTCAGGGACACTACACATTTCTCTGGAACATATGGTATAATATAAGTATACAACTCAACTAAATATACAACATAGGTGTAGTCGTTTTAGACATTTTAATGCGGAAATGTTACGTATTATACTTTTAAAGATTCTACACATGCATGCATAAAAAAAAAAGTTTTGCCATCTTTACCAGACTCGTAACTCACATTTGCATGAAGTTGTTGTTGTTCTCGGATGTTTTGGGGCCTAGTTTTGTATATTTGTCATGTCTTGTGGATTACGTTTTACTGTTCGGACTCCCAACAATACAATTCGAGGGGTTAAACACTTATGTTCTTCGTTTTATCCATGCCGTGAATTTGACATCTTTCAGCAGCCTGCGCTCCTCAATTCTGCTCCACACACTGACAAACAAGCTGAATGTTGTAATGGACAGCGCTCCGGCACAGAGCGTGTTATGTTGAGTAAGACAAGCTTCCTCCCGTGTGACCGCCTGAACAGGATGTGGTCTCACCTTCAGCTCTGAGCAGACAGAAATCTATCAGACGCTCTGCATCTCTCTTGTCTCTCCTTGTTTTCTCGTAAGAAAAGAAAAAAGCTGAAGCTGATTGATTGAGGTTAGGACTTTTTTTTCTCTCCTTATATAGCAATGACCTTGTTAAGATCATACGTTTACCAACCTAGTGTAAAGAGGGCTTTGAATGGACCTTTTACTTACTTACTTGTTTTTGGGGTGTATGTCTTTAAAACCACTTTATACTCAACATTTCCTGTGTATTTCAATTACCAGAAGACACTACAGGTGAATAGGGTGAAATTATTTAACTAACAGATATCACTATGAAACTTCTTCAGTTCATTACTGACATTAACACAATTATTTTTGGTATTACAGGTTTTCTGAAATTCTGCGTTTACATATGCAAATTAGGTATTATCTTATTAAATATGTGCTAGTTTTGCAAACATTTCTAGAACAGAAATGTGAACATTGGATAAAGCAGGTTCACAATTCTTGTTTTATTTTGTTGACATATTAGAGTCAAAGGTTTATACAGAGGATTTCTCTTTGTATCTCTCCATAAATCAGAAATTCAGCCATAAAAAAATCAATTTCCACCATGTTTTCAGGAATAATAAGTTCTATAAATCAGGCTCTGAATGAGATGTGAACACACC
>CALSBV010011216.1:5657166-5674060 GCA_943590825.1 Bovichtus diacanthus | reverse complement strand
CCCCCCCCACTCACCCCTCCCCTTGCAGGCGTGTCGGAGAACTACGGTGGCCTTCAGGTGACATAAGAAGGTTAAATGGCCCGCTCTAGTTTGTCCCTTCTGGGCTACTGTAGATATAAAAACCTTAAATCCTACACAGTTTTTTTAAGGTCCCCTTTGACTGACACTCGTCACCCTTGAGTCATGTGACTGTGAGAGGCTGCGGTGCGTTCATGGAGCGATGAAAGGCAGAGGTCTACGTGGCCCGGAGAAGACGGAGTCAGGCGGAGACTGTCGCGGAAACACGCAGGCCTGCAGAGATATCTGGATTGCTACTGAGCCCACGCGCTCAGTTGTTCTTAAATTCACCGTATCTCGTTGAGCAAGATGATAGAGGAGAAGAGAAGAAGCAGGGCCGCTCCGGGGTAAACAGGAAGCTGCCACATCAACGGCCACACTTTGAGGGTGTCCACCTAGAGCTTTGAGAGTCCTTTGGTTTCATTTTAATAGTGTCACCCTCCCTTGATTACTTGAAAGTTAAAGTGCTGTTGAGGAACCCTGAAGCCCAAACACAGAGGCAGCTGTCGCGCCACACCCTCAGTTGACAAACACACCGTTTAAACGGTCCTTGAAAGCACCATAGAGATGTGTTCAGTGCCCGCCATCAAAAGGGATTAAAGCGCGAGACTTTACAGGAAAGACGTAGATTCAGACTGAGTGCATGGAGGCTTTTCATATAAAGAACTACAAGACATTTCATCAGATTTCCTGGTTAGATATTCACCTGGTGAAATGTAAAAGTGGGTGAACAGGCCTGTATTTCCACGATCATGCACGATAATTGTTCAAGAGGGTCGTACTGACGGCCTGGACCCGAACTATTCTGAATGCTACACAGCTCTATCAGAAACGTCCTCTTATGAACGTCTGATATACAAAACAAATGGGAAAATGGACACCGATACAGAAAGCTAGGACCAACTTCTTACACAGAAGTATGTATATATTTATATTTGCACGTGTATCTGCAGTATATATCATTACTGCTGTTGTCTAATTTGGTGCATTTATTTTTATTTTTGACGTTAATGTAGCTTTTATAATTGTTTTTACTTTTTCTCTGCTTTTTTTTTTGTGTTTTTTTTTATTTTATTAACGTTTCTATTTTTTGTGAATATTCATCTGTCAAACATTTTGGACTCCTTTTTTTATTCCCCATTTTTCGGGAATATATAATATACATATATTTTATTCTGCTCCTTTCCTTCATTTTCAGGAATACACTTAATGAGAATCGTACAAAATAATTAATGTAAAGTTTCAGCTTACACCTTTTCAGTTAGTATATGTTTCCTCTGTTTGGTCACTATTTTAAAAGTAATGACTTATTATTGTTTTTTAAATGTGTTTTTGAGTTTTTAGGTTGAAAAAGGCCAAAAAAGAAAACATTCACTCCTGCACACTGACACATTTGTGGTTGTCCTTTCAAATATTTGTCGTCATAAAGATACAGTATGAGTATATGTGCACATGCATCCTATACACACACTCACATACACACACACTCACATACATGTAGGCACAGTTACATACAGACAGCTACACAGTCAGAGCTCTGCAGAAACTGAGCTCTTGCATCAGTTTCCTGTTGAAAACCTGCGTCACTGCAGCCCCAGAGAACAAAATCTGTCACGGTTATGGTCCACAAATCCTCTCAAGGCAAAAGAATCCTGAAGGGGTCGCCCGCTTTTCAGGATGCAACGCTTTCATACTAAATTAAGAGCACGATAATAAAAGCAGCTGATATTCAGCCAACATGAAGCAGATCAAATAATGTGCAACAGGGGGCAACTTCCTTCCACGGTGCTGAAGTAACACTGATTGTGAAAATGATTACAACAACAAAAAAATAAGATGCACAGGTGAACAATAGCAGGGTTGTACTGTGAAGCAGCAATGTGTGCAAAACTCTTTCATTTCAATGTTGCAACTGTTGTGCCAGCCGAGCCCGAGAGACGAAACGAGGCGTGTGGTTGCACTGATGCCTCCCTATGCAAACAAGCGCGGCATTAGTGAGTCTAGACGGCAGTTTACTTTAAAACACAAGCGCAGTCGACTTACTGTAATATTGTCACTTTTTAGGTGACTTAGAAAAGCAATTTAAAGGAAAACTTCCCCCACAAAATGATAATTTATACATCCTTTACTCACCCAGTGTTTCCTTCCATTCTTGCAGAAAACTTACATTTTCTCGCATGCGTCCACGGTGAGCGAAGAATCAAAAAGCTGAAAAGTCTTGATGAGTTGAAGTGAATGGGAGCCGCGTTTAACAGCAGCAGAACTATCTGAAAGCACAACTCGTGCAGAATATAAAGTCTCATTTATCGAGTTCACTACTTCACAAACCCTGAAACCTTTAATATTTAAAGACACTTCTGCAACAGTATTGTGCAGAAGTGTCATCCGGACTAGTGGGAAGTGTTTTAAATATTTAAAGTTTTATTATTTGTGAAGTAGTGAACATATGACTGGATAAATGAGATTATTCTGCTGAGTTGTGTGAGAGTTTTGACGTTTCCAGATAGTTTTGCTGTTCAATTCATCAAGAATTTTCTCTGGTTTTAATTTTTTTATATCTTTGCAGGAGAGAAAAGCAAAGTTTTCCTAAAGAATTCAAAGTAACACGGGGCGAGTATGTGATTTGCAAAAAGTCATTTTGCGGGTGAGGTATTCCTTTAATGTTTTCAATGTCTCGCTATGTTTTAACATAGAAACAACTCATTCTATAATAGACAATGAAGTTACTAACACTGGTTACAGTCACCACATAGGAAGCAACCACCTACATGCTCAAAAACCCACACTGATAAAACAAAATACAGATTCAGTTTCTTCTCATCCGATTCTTTTTTAAATATATATATAATATAAAACAAACTTTTTCACTTTACCAATATGATGGTTACTCAATTATGTTGTATATCACAGGAATTCATATGCAAACATTCACCATTTTACTTAACAAAAAGTATAAAAGTATTAGCATCAAAATGTACTAAAAGTAAAAGTACTCATTCTGCCCATTTCAGAATAATATATATTATATTATTGTTGCTTGTGAATTTTGCCAAAGGATCAATAAAAGTTGTATCTTAAACTATAATAATGTGAAAATGGCAAATTATTTGTTGTATATTTTGTATTTTAAGTTGTCGTTTCCACTTAAAAATATAAATATATTAATACACACATATATATATATATATATATATATATATATATTCTTTAAAATGAGTAGAATAAAAAAAAAGAGTCAAATGTCTGCTATGTGGTTAAAAACAATCCACTCTGTACCAGATCTGGTTTACTGGTAAATTATGAAAAATTGAGGAAACAGTAAAGTGTGAAAGGGTCGCATCCACACGGCTGACAATGAACGCAGCACGGTGAGGGCTTACCTATGCGAGCTGTCTCAGCCTTGAAGGTGCTGAAGTCCCAGTTGCGAGGTAGTTTCAGAGACATTGTCCTTCACTCAAACCCCCAGGTCAGCGTTTCATTTCACACATACACTGGAGCACACACACGCACACACGCACACACACACACACACAAGCTGATGCTCACTCAAACACACAGAAACTGGAGATCTCATCGATCACACTTCCTACTTCCTGTGTTTTTATTCTTTCTTCTTCTTTTTTTTCCGGCTAAACGCGTCCCCTCATGCTGCCTTTACTTCCATGTTCATACTTGTACTCAGAGAGCTGTACAAATGGCTTCCAGGCTGATTCACTACAAGCTGCAGGGCTCCATGTAACTAGTGGGGAATTTACAAATGACTAATGTTCACTAGTGTCACAAAACTAGACTGCGGGTGTCTTTGAAAGGAAATGTTTCTCACTCTTGGTTTGACTGTCAGTGTCGCTTCCTAAGGCTGCAGCAGAGTCAGCATTTAATGTGTTTCTTAAGGTCAAATATGAGGTATCACCTACTGACCTTTAGTTACAGTGAGTGCAGTGTTTCCCCATCCTTAAAGACAGAGAAGGAGGAAGTACTCAGAACTTTTACTGCAGTAAACGTAGTAATACCACAGTGTAAGAAATACTGTTAGAAGTGAGAGCCCTTCATTCAAAATGTTACGTAGTAGAAAAGTATTGGCATCAAAGTATACTTAAAGTCAGAGGTGGACAGTAGCAAAGGACATTTACGCAATTTAAGTACAATTTTGAGGTACTTGTACTTTGAGTATGTCCACTTCCTGCTTCTTTCTACTCCTCTACATCTCACAGACACATATTGAACTTTTTACTGCATTTATCTGACAGCTTTACTTTGAAGATTCAAATTAATAACACAAAATACAATCAACAAATCATTTATCGTCTATTATTATAGGTTAAAGTAAAACTTTATTGATCCTTTGGTGAAATTCACAAGACAGTAACTAAGTATATTTAAGTACTCCATTTAAGTAATTTTGAGGTACTTGTACTTAATTTGAGAATTTCCTGCTGCTTTATACACATTATGTGTAGATTATATTTTGTGTTATTAATCTGAATCTTCAAAGTAAGTCAAGTAAAGTGCAGTAAAAAGTACAATATTTGCCTCTGAATTGTAGGAGTATAAATTAGCAGGAAAAAGTTAATACTCAAGTACAGTACAAGTACCTGTAAAAGTACAGTACTTGTATAAATGTACTGGGCTATTGTCCACCACAGCTTTAAGAAATAAACCGCTGTTATGAAGTTAGTCAGCAGGCACCAGAAAATGGACGGATATCTATTTCAGAAAAGGGGAAGAAGACGAAGAGGGAAGAAAGCCATCACACACTGAACACCACATTGTTTTTTTGTTTTTTTTATACCTTTAATTTTCTTTGAACTAAGGCAAAGCACATTTCAGCATCAAAGAGTACAACTTTCTCTAGACAAAAATGTACAACTCAACACAAACCATTGCACAGTTTTAAGAATAATATAGTGAAATCATACAGCTTTATAAAGAGAAATCTATAAGCACAAAATAAAATGTCCACAAATGGGGGGGTGAGTCTAAACAGCATGTGGGACATACATTCCTTTCAGAAGAGGGTGCTGGGTTGATTAAAAATGGCACAGAGGTGTTTCCTGGGTGCCATGAAACAAAAAATAAATACATTTAAATAGTGGTTTCTATTATGTTCTGCCTTCCTGTGAGCAAATCTGAACTTTATGTGTGCTGGAATGTATTTAACAACAGTAACAAACTTTTCTGCTCAGACGCAGAGTCAGTGTTAAACCATAGGAGTTGCATCGCCCTCCAGTGGCCGCTGCAACGCCACACAGAGAGACGACAGTACCGAGCTGCAGGGCAAAAAGCCTGGAACAGAGAAATATAAAGATATCTACGGATGCTGAGACACAGTCTGCACGTTAACTTCATGGAGACGATGCAACCACAGCTACCGGGGAAGAACCTAGAAAAACACCCAACTGCACTGAAGTCACAGCAAGAAAAAGATAAAATACTCTGCCTCTATCTCAATACTCTCTCCTATATGGCAATAATAATACTTTAAATATTCCTCTAACCAAAGAAATACTAAAGAACACTCGACATGTTTCTAAACATCTTCTTAAATGTACAATATAGTAACTTTGAAAAGGTTTTTCCTCACAGTAAATAAAATAAATACTTTTAAAGAATTTAAGACATGAAATGACGTCAATAAAAACATGAATGGAGGGACATTCAAATCGGGGGGGAAACATGCAAAGTTAGGTTTCCTTTATACAGCGGTTCCATCTGAAAACTCTTAGAAATTGATTGCCATAATAAAGCATAAGCTAAAATTTGGAGTTTACAAAAAGTCCTTCGCTTAAAAATATATAGACATTTTTGAGGACAGAATCCGATGAGGAAATTTAAAAGGTGGCAGTCGTTTACTGTACACAGATAATAGCATGTTTTATAATGTTTTAATGTGATTACCATTTAGATACGGACCTTCACATCCCTGCTACACTGACTGCTGTACGATTGTTCATATTGCTGCTTTGTCCTATAAGATGAGTACAGCGATATCTCTGCCGGGTCACATATACACCTGGAATACTTTATTTGGCTTTCACTGACGAGGTTAAATTAATCCCGTTTCTCTGCTTGGATAGAAACAAAAGGATGAATGTGCACCAACACGATGGACAGCCTGAGGTGACGATGAGAATGGGAATTAAAACTAATATTTGTCTAACCAGAGTTGGACCCACACACACTGAATACAGATGTTTGCTATGGCAGCACCAGCCAAATGGATCAGACAGAATTCAAATTAAATAAGATTTCAATATAAAAACATGCTGCCTTCGACACGATACGACTCGGGAAGCTTGGCGTTCAAGGGGTTAAGTCTCGCAAACATCGCAGCACGAAAACGTGAAAATACCGCCGATGCTCGCACGCTAGTGAGCGGGTAACCTAAAGCAGGAAATGCAAAGTTAAATGTTTACCCTATTCATCTGGGGTGTCCCCCCTTACAAAAACAAAACAGAAATGAACTCAACATTAGAAAAATCTTTTATATTTTAACACCAAATGAAGCAAACATTTGCCAGTGGTAGAAACATCAGACTACGACTGTTGAACCACTTGTGTTGGCAAACAACCGGAACATCAGAAGCATGGGATCACAGCTGCCGTCACACAGGTCAGGACCACCAGTGAGGCTTACACATGTACATATACTGGATATATATTCTGGCTTTCTGGCTCGGAAGCCGCAAACACACAGAAGCAGATATTGGCAGCGTGGGAAGCATTATTGTGCCGTCTAATCCCAACAATGTCACTAACAGGAGCCATAATGCAACAATCCCACCACCTCACTCATGTGTAAAACCTAGAACAGCTCCTTGTTAGAGATAAAACAAACTATGTAACACAAAACTAGCTAATTATCCGAGAGCTTTTCTGAGAGATTGTGACCTTTATTCTGAAAGGGGTGCCGGTCCCACTGGCCTTCAAAATAAAACACCTAACAGAAGAAACCCAACAAACCATTAAAACTCTTAGACCTGATTCTGTTTTGTAACTGATCCCGTCAAACATCCCTTCATTTTAGGACATTACTGCGTGATTATAAATGATGAAATGGCTTTTTGTGAAATGATGAATGCCGGTAACAACACAGGAAAAAGTCACGCGCGTGAATTCAGTCTGAGTAAAACAGACACAACATTAAGATATAATAGAACATACCCAATATAAAAAACATCTATGTATAAATATAAACAATCACAACAGAGAAAATTAAAATCTGTGTGTGTGGGGAGGGGGGGGGTGCAGCTGGGGTAACAATACAGTGAATAACGGGGTTGAGAGCAGTGCATTCAAACAAAAACAAAAAACACACTAATAGGTATATAGAGGATATCCTGTATACAGGTAGAAATGTCGAGCTGACCAACATTTTGTTCGACAGTGTTATTAGATACAAGTTGGCTATAATGGAAATGTTTAACAGTAATTCACTAACTCGACCTGAAAACACTGATTCACAAACTGCAGGAACACAAACGCTCTCAGACCAAAGGAAATGGAATGACCATAGGCTGAAGATTTTTGTTGTTTTTTCTCTGATTTGTTTTTTTTTCCCCCGCTCACACAACGTACTGCCAGTCTCCTAGATTCTCCAGGGGCTGCTCGGGGGAGGCGGGCCGGGGTCTAGGCAGCGGCCTCCTCCAGCGCCGGCAGCAGCCCCTTCTCCGTCAGGTGAGCCTTCAGGGAGTTGAAGATGTAGAGCTGCTGGTCGACACGCAGGGCCAGGAGCTGCTGGATCACCTTGCTGGGGTTGGGGCCCCTGAGGAGACATAACTCAGAGTTAATGGTAATAATCAAGCCAAGCAATGGCAAAAAACAATGGCAGCCGGCAGGAAATCAGAATCAGAAAACCTTTATTCGTCCCACAGCGCTACAACAGCAAAGGGACAGTGCAGATAAAAGGGCAAATATAAAATAAGTACAAAAATAGAATAAAAAAACAACAACTGCTTGCAACAAATAAACTGCTTTTGTCTAAAATCAAGCACCATTGGTTAAGAAATGACCCCTAAATTTGATGGTAAAATCTGCCACTGTCCCTATTGCAAACTGTTAAATAACATGTTCAACATATTAACACATTCAAGAGTTATCATGTCATATAGACACGTTTACCTGATGAAGCTCGCAATGTAGACGTTAACAAATGTGGCCATGAGGTACTGGCAGTCGAATCTGTCCATGATGCCACCATGACCCGGGATAGTGTTGGCAAAATCCTGAAAGGACAAAGGACGGTACTTTGAATATATAGCGATATAAATAGAGGGATAGTTTGGATGTCGTCGGCGTATTACCTGCAGTAAACAGACAGGAGTACCAGCACAGAAGCGAACAATGGACTGCTGTTGATGGGACCGTCAGCAAAATGTATTTTAGAAATCAATATCAGTTTAAATGTACGCTATATTTAGATTATCTTTCCATCAGGGAACTGAAGCAGTTATCTACTCTCGCCAAAGCCACCAGACTCCATTGAAAAATACAGTCATTTTAGCTCGCAGAACACAGAAGTTGCTGGTTTACCACAGCCTCAATCAGGTTGTTTGCTTGCGTTAGTATGTGACTTTGGTCAGTTCGGATTCACTAAAGTCACACAATAACACAAACACACTAAACGATGGAGGAAGCGGTAGACCAGCAGCACCCGGTGTTCTGTGAGGTAAAATTAGTTTTTTTGCAATAGAGTCTGGTGTCCTTAACGAGAGCAGAGATAGCGGCTTCTGTTCCACGTCGGAAACATAGCTTATGAAAATATTTCTAAATATAGCGTAGACTTAAACCAATATATATTTTTTTAGAAAGGCCTAATGCACAGCAGTAAATTTCTTAGCTTCTGTGTGGCAACTCCTGGCAATTTCTCAAAACCACCACACACTGAAAACTCAAAACATTCAAACTATCCCTTTACCGGGTAAAGTATTACGTTTTGCAAATACAGAATATTTGATATGTAATAAAGCCCAATACGCAGGACACTGAAATATAAAACTATGTGCAGTTGATTTGACAGAATTGATAAAACACTGGTGTCCGTCCTCCCAACCTTGATCTTGAAGGCTCTTTTGAAGCCGCTGGCGAAGAAACCTCCGAAAGGTCCCATGATGGAGGCGAAGGAGGAGAGAGCGATGCTGTGGATCTGGAATGGATAGAGACGCACTGTGGTCTGTGGAGACAAGAGGGAAGAGTCAGACGAGCACTTCACAACGCTGCCTAATAAACCATTACTTCCCCTTTGTATTTCGCCATTTCTTGCCGTTTGTCCTAATGAGCACACGTTAACAAAGACGGAGTAAAACAAACTTATCCACACAGACAACATAATACATCAAACTAAGTATAAAACAGGTGTATCCATACCTATAAAATAATCATAAAAGCATCAACAATATGGGTCAAATTATAACCAACACACAATAAAAAACGACACACGAGATTAAGTGCTTTAAATGCATTAAAAAGTGTGTTGTCCATATTACATGTAATTAAACTAATTAAACTAGTTTTGCAGTATCTGGTTCATAGTTCAACTACATTTATATTTGTATAGTGATAATTACATTTTTGCCATTTTTTTTGTTGTTAACTTCTGAGACTACAAACAGCCATAAAAGAAAACAACCGATTTATATTATTTTGTATTTTATTATTTCTTCGTCTTTGGTTCTTTTTTCCCCAATGGCTAACACGAGATGGCACTGACGTCATTAAACACTAAAATAGAGTTTAAAAAAATAAAAACTTTTTAGTTTTTAGTGTAACGCTATAGAAACAACATTTAGTTATTTTTGTATATATTCTTATCCTGTTCTAAACTTTTTATTTTTTTAATATTAAAAAAAGCAATTATTTAGTAATGAAAAAGAAGCAACAAGAGTCGATCGATAAAATCCCCCAAAAAATAAGACTAAATAACAAAAAACAGCTGACAAAAACACAAGCTGAAACTACCAGTTAGAAAAAAGTTTTATATATTAAAAAATGTATATAAAATGTTATTTTTTTTATTTTTTACATTTTTATATTAAAAAAAACAAATATTACAGTACCGTCTATTTTTTTATTTATTCTTTTTACACCTTAGGTGGTGTTTGCATTGTCCACCTCCGAAAACAAAAAGATGTTGCACAAATACACTATGCTATGAATATCTTGGATCCCTCTTATATTTTTACAACATGCTTACGGTTAAAGGTTACTTTGATTTTCTGCAAAGAGACACCAAAATGGCGGACAGAGGGAGGAGGAGGAGGAAGAGGAGGAGGAGGAGGAGTCTTACCCATCCAGTGAAAGACTCCAGGACGCCGGGCAGGGCGTAGTCCTGGAGCTGGAAGAGCTCCGATGGCTCACAGTCGACCTGGAAACTGTTGGAGTCGTTGTTGAATTCCACCGGGCAAACAAAGTAGCGCCAGCCGGCCATCACATAGGAGAGCTGGGAGGAGAACAAGCTTCAGTTACTGCCGAAGAAAAGCTGCAACCCTGCTGCCAAAAGTAGAATATTTCAAACAACGGTGTTGTACTTTTACGTTTTTTTAAAGAAGTAACAAACAAATTCAGTTTTACTTTCGGTAACATTGCAAGATAAGGCGTTCGTGCTGCATTAATGTGGCATCGGAATAACCGGGAAAATGAGTTCCCGACTGGGAAGATTCACGTGTGTACGTTCCTCAACTCAGAAGCAACATTTACAAACACTTCTCGTCTGGACCGGCACGGACGAGCAGCGCGCCTGAACAAGCGTGACACTGGTAGAAGGGTTTAAAATATTTAGTTTTAGTGAAAAGTCACGCGTTTGTGAAGCAGTGAGCATCGACTGGATAAATGAGACTCGGATTAAAATGCACGAGTTGTGTGAGAGTTTTTAAAAAGGGATGTTTTCAGGACAGTTTTGCTTTAATTCATCAAGACTTTTCTCCTTCTTCTTCGTTCACCGTGGAGCCATGCGAGAAAAACAACGTTTTCTTCAAGATTTCAGGAGACGCGGGGCGAGTCAGGGATCATTTTGTGGGTGAAGAATTTCATGTAATGTTTAATAAGAATATAGAAACCCCGTTCAAAGGGCATCAGCTTTTGAACAATTTCTTTGTAAACAGCCTAATGTCGAGGAGTCAGTCTCAAGCTTAGTCAAAAATGTCACCTATGGTGGGGATCAAAACAGACAAAATGGAGGATTCTCTACAAAAGGCAGCAGATAAAAGTCTCATCTTACCATGATGCCAAACACAATGGTGGAGAACAGTCCACCGATGAATCCCTCCCATGTCTTCTTAGGGGACAGCTGCAGAGGACAGTCATGGATAATATGTCACCAGGTACCAAACAATACTTCCAATAACACAAGTCAATACCTCTTAAAACACCGAGTAGGTTTGAACCTACTGAACCTACTACACACAGGCAAAACTGCAGAGGAGAAAACTCAAATATTGGGTCGCAGTTCTCGATTTATTGGTTAAAAACAGTCTGGACATCCGTTTCTTGCATTAATGTTTTCTAAAGATGAGAATAACGATGATATGAGACCAACCTTGATGAGAGGGGTGCGGCCGAAGAAGAAACCAAACATGTAGGCCATGATGTCGTTACAGATCACGCAGGAAATCGGCACGATGAACCTGCTCGGACGAGAAGAGTTTGCATGAGACTCGAATATAAGAGACGAAGGGAAAATGTTTCATAAAAAAGAAATTCTCACAATTCTCCTTCAAATCAACATAAAAAAATTAACACAATTAGATTTTACTTCTGGAGAAGACGGCAGAGAGAAGAAGCTGCTTCACTGCTCAGGTATACGTGTGTAAAAGGAGATTAGAGGAGCGTTTATTTACCAGATCATCCCCTCAAACAGGTTGTGAATGATAAGGTGAGACTGCGTCACCACGATCAGCAGAGTCACATGGGTCCAACCAAACTGTGGAGACAATACACCCAGATGAGCCAAATACGTTCACACCTGATGCCCGCAAGTAAAACATTACTATTCATGGTTGAGAGTCTTTATTATAAATATGCATCGACAGAATGGATTCATAGGAAGAACAGACGGATTACTGTGGACAGTGACGGCACAGAGGCGGGTTTTAACTAATGACCGGATAAAAGCTCCATTAAATCCCTAATTTTTACTTTATTTTTTCATTTACAACGACCCTGATGCACCGTACAAAAACACTTTTATTTCCAGTCTGGATCTGCTTCATGACCGAGGCCTGCGATTGCCCTTTGATTTAACAAGCAACAATGACTATTTTCTGGTTAACACGACCAACTAAACTGTGTGCCGGTCACGTCTGGTAGAGCTCTGGCCCACTTCTCCAAACACTCGAGGGCCCGTATTTTATCGCGCCTCATCAATAACCCAGTAGCCTGGAGGCAGCGCGCCACTCACCATGTAGAACTGAAGGCGGTAGTGCTTCTTCACCAAACTCAGCACAAACATACAGAAACCTGCAACAACATGAAACATAATGTGTGAAAATACTCAACAGGGACATAATCAGAAGAATCTGTGAAGAATCCCGTCATCTTTGGTCAAACTCAACTAAATTTAGCTACTAAATTTACTTCAGACGAAACCCAGAGAAAATACCAACATCATCAAAAAAAACTGTCTTCAAAGCCGCTCTGCTGGAAGACGCGCGAGAGAGTCGGTTTCATCTTGAATCTAGTAGGCAAGGTAGAGTCGGGGTGCTTCCTTCCTCCCCCCATCCTGTTCAGCTGCAGCAGAACTGAATTACTAAGTGACAACATCGCAGTACAGGAAGTGGGACTTTGCACTATGCCCAAAATAACCAACTTTGGAAGTTACAATTCAACACAAAGTTGTCGAGTTTGATTCGACTTTTGAGGAACAGAAGTAGTTTTGATGACATTTAGTGAAAAGTCCCTTCTGAAAAGCCTAAATAATCAACCAGTCATCTACTGCCTGAGATCCTGACGCCATCAAGTCCTTTATGATCCATTTAATGAGCAGACGACAGTCTGAACAGCAGCTCGCTCATTAAATATATGGCCTTTGATGTATGAAGCATCGGCGCTTCTTTGATCCCCTTAAGTTTAATTTGATAACGTTCATTTGTGTGGCTGCAGTTTGGTGATGGTGTTCTGGCGTTACTGTTTTGTGGTCACTCTCACACACACTCTCACACTCTCTCTCACACTCTCTCACACACATTCTCTCACACTCTCTCACACTCTCTCACACTCTCTCACACACACACGACTTTTCTCTGCTTAGCCAGCACAGTCCAATGTACTATACAAGCGACACATTTACAAAATGAAAAAAGGAAAGAAAGAAAAAAAAGGCACAATGAGTAGGATTTTCCTAAAAATACAACATTGTTTAATCACTACACGTGTGTGAATGTGTCTGCAGAGTTTTTTTGCCGTGTTCAAGACGTTTCTGGTCTTCAACATCTACAAAAAACTATTTCTCCAAGTTGTGATGAATCTAATTAAAATTATGGTGCATTGTTGCTTTTATCTCAGAACCGTCTACTAATTTATTCATTCTGGTCCATTAGTTTTTCTGGGTTTTACCATAGGACTCTCTCTGTCTCTGGAAGCTCTGAGGACTCTTCCAGTTTACCTTCACATATTAAAAACAGCTCTACTGATGGGCATGTTCTCGCAAAAAAAAAAAAAAAAAAACGGTTGCTTGTACTGGTTTCTCTCCGTCGTTGAGCCGGGGAGGAGATGTGCCGTTTACAAACCACAACCGACTAAATCCTACTTATTGTGCCTTTAAGTTGGTCCCTGTAAAACCCCGACTTGTGGACAGACAGCTGTATTTTCCAGTGTTTGTACCTGTGAGGTAGAGGGCAAAGGAGATAAATCGGTGGTATTTGCTGAGGATGCGAAGCGGCTCCTCCCTTTGCACCAGTGTGAAGAAGTAGTCTGTCACAGTTTCACCATAGAAGAAGTAGTTGACGCACAGCAGGAAGTACCTGTGGGTGGGAAAGGACGCTTCAGGCCTTTATGACAGCAGCTACTTTGCACACTGTGCATTCAGTATGCCTGCAGAAAAACCAGGGAGGGATGTGAATCACTTTCCTGAATGACAGAAGTGTAAAAAGGCCAAATGTTTAGCCAGTCCAAGTTACTAACTGGACACGAAATACATTCTGGTTTTTCAGGCTGATGGCATAGTGAATGTCAGGACTCTGATGTCTATCACACTATGTTCACCACTAACGTTAAAATCTAGAGATGCACCGATTGCAATTTTACCTTTAAAAGTCTGAGCTGCCGATTCTGATTTTTGTGTGTGTAGGCCTATAACAGAGACTAAACTGTGTGTTATCTGTCTGAAACAACGTATTTATTATCTGCTTATCTATACAAACACTATTTATGCATCAGTATCTTATTACAAGAAAGTAAAGCTGTGTCTAAGTTTCAATATAATAAGTGTGTAATTTAATTAGCTGTTCTAAATGTTCCTTCACGGATTATTTTGGACTTGCAGGTGTTTCAAATTATGAGCTTTCGTCAGGCTGAAGAACTTCCAACACCAACGTGCATGTTGTGTGTGTGTGTGTGTGTGTGTGAACAAGTCATATGGCACATAAATCAGTTATACGAGACTGATTGGATCGATGCATCTCTACTAAAATCAAACAGCTCTGATGATTCACAATATATTTGCTTATTTTTGCTGATTGGTTTAATAATCTACAACAATCTACTCAAAATGTAATCATGTCAGTCAACAAACCTCAGGAAGTCTGCAACAAAACAAAACATGAAACAACACAATAAGAAAGAAGCAAGAAAGGATATTTGCGCCGTTCATGACACCACCATAAAATGTGTGATATTGTGTGTGTGTGCGTTTGTGTGTGTGTGTCCTCACCAGCTCAACGTTCTGAACCAGGGCAGGTGGTAGGAGTGGTACACACTGTAGCCGATGGTGATGATTTCCTGGAAGCACTTTATCTGAACACAGAGGACCTGCACAGAGAAACACTGGAGCGTCAGAAGTGTGTGTGTGTGTGTGTGTGTAAAAAAAATGTCTCCCACGTCCTGGTGTCCTAGTGACACAAAATGGCTGACAGGTCTATTTTCAGGGAATTCCCAGATGCAGCAATCCTGCGTGCTACAAAAAGAGCCTGGATCCCTTTAATCCCCTGGTATTACATTTTTCATTTGTGTGCTAAAAGTCGACTGAACGTGCTGCAGAGAAAATACTGCAAGATCCCGAATACACAGTGCAGCTCAGTGAGGAAACGTGCCTGTACCTTAAACATACACGTGTACATACGACCGTGGCTCAAACGTTACACTTTAAAACATGACTTTTGTGACGTGTTGCATCTCTTGGTCGGCACAGCAACACGTTGCTCTGCGAGGTAACTGAAGGTTTGTACTCACGATCATCATAAGCACCATGGGGCCCAGGTAGATGATGAAGAAGAAAAAGGAGATCATGGCTAGTGTGAGGATCCCTCGGACCCACCAGTTCTTCCATCTGAAGGAATAACACACAGACACACACGTGAGGTGACAGAACACCTCCAGCATAGTTTCAGGGTTTGAAAGGCGCCTTGATGGATATTATTGCTTATAATATGTGTGGTCATGGACAGATTACTGCCTTCACTCAAAGAGACACCGCCAATCAGGAAAAGACTCAAAATGACCACAAAGAAACATAAAGAGACAACAAAAAGAGACAAAAAGACTGCAAAAGAGACCAAAACAACTACAAAGAGATACAAAAACAGTTGCAAGGAGACAAAAAAATAACTACAAAAAGACGTAAAACTGCAAAGAGACTCAAACCAGATGCAAAGAGACACAAAGAGACACAAAACAACTACAAAGAGATGCAAAATAACTGCAAAGAGACTAGAAATGCCTACAAAGAGACACCTCCACATGTGTAGCAGTAAAGAAGAACAGGTGCCTGCAGCTCTAAAAACAAAACAATGTAGTGACTCACTGCTCGACTGAACACAGAGCGTCAAACATCATAACGGTTTTTAGATTGTATGGTGACCATCGTCCCGTCACTGAACAGGCATATAGTCAAATACTGTAAAGACCCTTTATAACTGCAGACAAAACTCAGCGATATAATGCTTTCTGTTCAGCAGCCAGTGATGGTACCTTGAGGAGAGTCCAGACAGAGCTTTGTTTAAAACCTCGGGCGTGTCATCAGCAGGGACGGGCACCTCCGGGACTCCTGAGTCCACCTTGGACTCTCCATCCGAGGCCCCGTCTTTTTCCACCTTCAGCTCGCTGTCTGAACCCTGACAGACACACGGAGCAGAGAAGAGCACATCAGTTAAACATCATGATACTATGTGAACACTAATCTTACCATACAGACATTTTATCAACATTCCCGGCTGTAATGCTCAGTTTAAAGTTGTGTAAATACGCAACTCCACAAACTCTATTAATCATCTCGACTACGGCAGCTCGTCACAATCTAATTTGCCCCGCCACAGTTTCATAACGAGCCGAAAATACTTCCAATACTTCTCAGCGGGAGGGCTGGCTGGCCCTCGAGGGTGTACTTCGCCCTCGGAGGTGCCACGAGTCCCTTGACCTTTCTAACTTCCCAACAGAAAAGCAGCAGGCAAACAGTAACAGAGGAGTGCCTGTTGAAGTACGTGGGATTCATCGTTTCGTTTTTCGTAGTAGCTAATTGGGTATCGAGAATTGATTTTAAAATCACTGGTATTGTGACATCCTTAGTTTGTCGCACATGCAGGTTGAGCGTGCGGAGCGTTAGTATGCAATTGACGGTGTTAGGCAGAGAGCAGCAGCTTCATCAGGTGGACAGACAGCAGCAGCTCCATCAGGGTGGACAGACAGCAGCAGC
>CALSBV010011216.1:5626880-5657156 GCA_943590825.1 Bovichtus diacanthus | reverse complement strand
CAGACAGCAGCAGCTCCATCAGGGTGGGCAGACAGCAGCAGCTCCATCAGGGTGGGCAGACAGCAGCAGCGCCATGAGGGTGGGCAGACGGTGTTAGGCACACAGCAGCAGTGCAGGGGTGTGTGGGCGGCTAGACGCTGCGCCAAGTCGTCTCCATCCATATTGTTGATTTCCCAGAAAGCATCTGTTCAGAAACACACTGACCGCTGCCTCTGCACGGTAACAACAAAGGATGGACGTCCTCAGAGACGTTTCTTCAGGTCAGTGTGTCCTTTCACTCCCCCCCTCCCCCGCCCCCGGACCCCTGATGAGCCTCTCTGCTGCCGGTGACTAAATTAAGCTGCGAGTCTTCACCTCACAGTCACACAGCAGATGGGTTTTTTTTTTTTTACCTGTTCCTAAACAGGCTAAAAGGTGGATTATATAAGAGTGTGACACTGTAGCATCAATTACCTCACAATTATGTTGAATAAACATGGAGATTTATGTTATATCCATATTCAATGCAAGTGTTTTGTCTTTCACATGGTTCCTCAATAATCCCAGGATGTGAAGCTACATGCTTCATAACTTTATTTTGCAGATTGAACACTTAAATTGAATGAAAGTCTGTACAAAACACCGGATTTTACAGTAATTTAGTTACTAACTTAGTAAATTAACTCTTTAAAAAAGGTCTTAATAATCTGCATTAAAAGGAGAACCAGTCAAATCCACAGTGAAAAACTAAAATCTGCACTTTATATTTAATGTAACTGTGGATCAGTTTGAAAATAATATAAATGTACTGATCCTACACTAGTGTATTTTCTCATTTTCTGGTTACAGCAAGAATGAAGTTAATGCTTTAAAAAGATCCTTTTCAAGTTAAAACAAGACTTTTTTTTTACGTCATGACATACATTACAACATATCAAATGATTCAGTCTTAACAAGAAGCCACTTGTTATAACAACACAAGACAACTAGGGCTGCAACTAACCGATGATTATATTCTAGATCAATCGTTTGGTCTATAGAATGTCAGAAAATAGTGAGAAATGTCGATCCCAGGCGAAGATGATGTCTCTAAATGTCTGGTTCCATCAGTCCAAAAACCAAAGATGTTCACATTAATATGATATAAAACAGATAAAAGCAGGAAATCTCCAGATTGGAGGCTGAAAACAGCCTTTTCTGACATTTATACACTAAAAATGACTATTAATCGATTATCAAATTGGTTTCCTGTCGATCGACGAATCGAATAGTAAAAGAAAATTGAACATGGAAATTTATTCTAACGTGAGAAGGACCTCATGAAAACCACAAAAGTTTCTCATTATAAAGATTTTTTATTTAATTTCTTTCAGAGATTTAAAGGCTGAGGATCACGTTTCAACAGCTGCAACAGCTCGTCTCTGGATCTAAACTGTAGAGTTTCCAATATTTGCAAAAATATAAATTTCCTTCAAATTATACAAAACACAAAAAAATGCACCATCAATAGTTCAACCCACAGACTGAATGCAGCAGCAGGCAGAAGAAAACGCGAAACATTACAGACACATCTCCCACCTGCTGGTTTCTATGGAGACAATATCCGTCAGTCAGGATACTTGGGTTAAAAATAGGCGCTCTTTTCACATAAACACTCCTCCCCTTTCATGCTTTGTGGTCGCCACAAAGCATGAAATGTGCCTCCAATTCATTAGGAAAAGCTGTGAGAGGATCATTTTTACTGGGATTTTAGAGTTTTTTTTGGGGGGGTTTAGACGTAGGAGTGCGTGTCCTTCAGAAATAGAAAAATAGAGAAAAAGAGGTTTGTGATTCACCTCCTCAGCTGTGTCGTGTTCCCAGGGACAAATATTTTAGAGCAACTGCTTTAAAGGTTTGGAATAGCTAAAGCCTGCAAGTGTGTTCAGATTAGACTTCCCGACATCGCCTGATTTACAAACAATGAACGTCTATAATTAGAAATGTACACAACCAGAGGACGCACCACGCATACGACCAGAAGGGTGTTGCAGCTGAAATTTTAAAAAGGCATCTTTAATGTTTATATAGTTTCATCACTGCGGGACTCATTCATAAATGTGTGAACTGAATTTCACTCTACTCTGACTTACGCAAACCACCATAAAAAAATTAAATAAAAAGTATCTAAACTGATGGCCTCCTCCTTTCATAAGCTGATCCAGATAAAAAGGTCACAGCAGGGCCAGAATAAGATTGAACCTTTTTCACAAAAAAAAACACAGCTGTATACCCTGCAGTAATAAACTTTATCTTTTGGATGATTGTTGTGCGATTGCTTGTGGTTCTCCCGCAGCGAAACAATGACATGACAATTCATTATTTTCCATATTCAAATAGGACACCTGTGGCCTTTGTACCGGGAGCAGGGGGAGTCCGTGTCAAGCTAACCTGGTTTTCTTTTTAGCCAGGATGTTGTATTTACACAGGATAGATTCTGCTTTACACTGGTATTATGTAAAAAAATACTGCTTTAGATGATCTCATAGATGTACCAGGTCTAGATGCCTGCATAGGAAGCTTTACATCACAAACTACTGACTAATAAAGAGTTAAGTTAATTAAAAATCAATCAACAGATGTTCAAAATTGGTAGTTACCAGATAAATAAACCAGATCATATTGAAGATATAAATGTTATCAGTCAGTTTATGTGGTTTAAATGATTACAGAGAGACATAAAATAGATAATCAGTTTTGACAGCCAACACCTCTTTAAAATATTAATGAATATAATAAAAATATCATTATTCAGTGCAATTTCAATATTTAATGAGCAACAATGTGAAGTCAACCATTCAGTCTGCCTACTATTATATTTTTCTTGCTTTAATGTTTGCTTATTTATTATATCTTTACAGTTTTCTTATTTATTAAATCTTGTTTTTTTTATCTTTATTGACAGTCCTTGTTGTATCACTGTCCCCTTTGCTGCTGCACCTCTGCACATGTCCCCGCTGTGGGAATAATAAAGGATCATCTTATCTTAGTAATATGGAAATTGTGGAAAGTAATTACCTGATTATATACCTCCACATTACTACCAAACTATTTAAGTACTCTCTGTTGGGCTGCTCTATCACACTTAACGGCCAGTAGACATACAATAATAAATAAGATCAAAGTTATAGCACTTTGAGGCCTTCACTAGTAAAATACATTCCCCTGATGTGGACAATGTGGTCTTTTGTCAGGATGCAGTTGATGCTTTTAGCTGCTCTTCTTCAATTATCTGTCCTCTCCTCCCACATTATAGACCCCACCACCACGCCCCTTTGTTTGCTCCGACTATTTACTGGAAATCCACATCTACACCCATGTTGACAGCACAGATAATGCGTTTATTTTCCCTTCAGCTTGAATGCAAACACGAGAACTTTGTGATATGTTGTTAGAAAGCAGTTGTTATTATTATTGTTGTTGTTGTAGCAGCTAAGCTAACGTTGCACTAGCAGGGAGCCCTGGACGTTTAGCAGTCATACATTCAATAAAATAACGTTACAGTAAACATTTGACTTTATCTAACGTTGTTGTGGGAGGGGGTATAATTAAGATGAAATAAAGACATCACTAGTTTTTCGCTTGAGGCTTTTTCAACGCTTTTCGTGATGTAAGACCGTGTCAGAGGCTAGCTACAAAATGGCTTACCAAACATCCATCAAAGTGTTTACAATGTATTATTGATTTGCTTAGCGTGATATAAAAACACATGTTCAAATTAAACTTTAGGTGTTTTTCGTATACAATGAGAGCCAGTCTATACATCGGCATATACACGGTAAAGAAAGCAGAGTTCATTTCGATATAATTTGAATGTGTGTATTTGGTTTGCCTGTTGTTTTCACCACGAAATCACACACAGGAAGACCATAAGCAGCGTCAGCCAATCAAGTTTAAAATGCGAGTAGTTTGGCGGATGATTTGTACAGCGTTGATTTTAACATATTTTAAATAATTCTGCTACTTAAGCAATAGTGTCCAAACGTCAAAATGCCAGATTTAAATCGATTTTTGACATATTTTTTCCTCTAGCTACACGAGCCACAGGATAATGCATTGGAGTCCGGACTATCAAATAGCTAGCTGGCTAACTAGGATTAGCATCGCTTCCCGTAGTGCTGGCTGATGTTACCTTGTCCTCTGACGGCTGAGGTTGTAACGTCGGGTCGGTGTCTTTCGCTCCACGGTGCCTTAGCTCTGTCATCTTAGCGGATAGTAGCCGAACGACTACAGCGAAGGTCCGGTGTCTCCGAGACACTGACTCGTTACCTGGACTGACAGATCTCCTGCTTAACCTGCAGCTAGATTTCGCACAGCAACACTTTTCAGTCGATGAACCAAAATGGTGTCAAGCCCGCAAGAATAAAAGATAAAGACAACTTCTGGTTTTCAAAATAAAGTCCACGCTGATTACATTTAACAATGCATTACTCAAAGAACATAAAATGTTTTTTTTTTGTTTTTTTTAACTATATACCAGCTCAATCTTTTATTTTATTTTATTTTATCTATGTATTTCTATATAGTGAAGCGAGACTTGCCAGGTGACACTAGCCAATACAGATCTTGTGTTGTGGGGGATATGTATTAGCAAAGATGCAGGGCGGTCTGGACAGGAAGAGGGAATAAAAACAAAAAGAGAAGAACAAATCAGTAAATAAAAGAGAGTATAGGAAAAATAAAGTTTTCCTGGCTGGGCTGGTTGATGAAATGTTTTGGTCCAACTCTTTTTTATTGTCTTCATTTGCACATCTTTTCACCCCAAGACTCAATCAGCTAAAAGTGATTTATTTATATTCAACAGCAGATAAAACTAATCTGTGTGCCAGTAAATAACTCTGTCTGTATGTACAATGAACTTTGAACAAAATCATACACAATTATATGTATATTCATCAAATCTTTATTTTATTAAGATAAAGAGAAAAACATTTGATGCAGTGAATTAGTAACATAAACTGCTGAGGAAAACCAGGGATTTGTCATTTATCTTGTAAATATGTTTTTTTAAAAATGTGACCAGAACAAGAAAGGAGAAGCTTTTATGCAAAGTAACATACGTCTTGGGATGCTTGTTTTTGTTTTTAATACTAATTGTAGGCTGTTACAGATTTCAAATTGATACTGAAACTGACCTAATAAATTGTAATAATTAATCTCACTGTTTGAATATAAATCCAGTAATGTACTGTTCTATTCTATATAAAAAATATATCACTTTATTCGCTAAATGTAAAATGTACACAGGAATTGAACGCAGTAATATAAGAAAGTTAAAATGTTAACTTAAAAAGTTCTAGAATATACTTATACATAGTTAAGAATTATAAGAAAAGGCTATGTTATGATACATTTAGGTTACTGTTTGGCATTATATGAAAGTTAAGAATAATAAATTATAAATATGCTACATTTTGATGGAGGACTGTTAAACACTATCCTGGATTTTCATCTTCATCTCTTCAATTAGTTTTTTCTGTAGGGTTTTTTCTTGTTTAAAATATGCGATGGTGTGATGTCATTTTGAATACTTTGAAACATAAATAACATGTATTTACTCATACCTGTGCAAGTTTGCCAAGTAGCGAATGTGTGCTCTTATTTTGAAGGTATAGTTGCCTGTTGTCGTATTTTGGCTAACTTGATGTTGCTCTCAGTCCTGTGACGTCATGAGAGGTGTGAGCAGTTTTACACTCCCACTGTAAATATGAGCGCACAGCATCAACTTCACCAAGTACAACACAAGTTACACTTTTTAAAATCCTCAAGCAACAAAAACGCTTTAAGATATTCATCAGTTTGACGTAGGCACATTTTTGTATTTGTATTTAGTACATTTCTTACTTATTTGCTTTATTATTATTTGTATTTATTTATTTTTCTTCTATTTTCTCTCAGTTTTTGATTTGTGTATGTTTGGGTTGGGTTGGGTGCTTTGGGTGGGAAGAATATTTCATAAAAAAATTTAAATCTTTGTAAATGTTGATGATACAGAGGTATTGTTCAAAGTTTTTCATCTTTGTTTTTATTTTTTTTTATATATTGTTGTTATATGGTTTGGTTGAGTTTTGATTCTCTTAGTTATTTTATGTTATTTGTTCATTTAAATAAAGTGTACAGTGGACTCTAAACAAAACAATTTCCTAAAGTTTCAAAAAATTCTTCCATTTTTTAAAAATAAACTCAATTTTCAAAAAAACTCATTTTGGAAATATGACCTTAACTTTCAAAAAATCCTTCGATTTCCAAAAATTATCTAAATTTTTCAAAGTATCTTTTGATTTTGAAAAAATTACCTTAATTTTCAAAAATCCTTCAATTTTGAAAAAATTACCTAAATTATCAAAATAAATCTTCCATTTTTTAAAATAAACTCTATTTTCAAAAAATCCATCGATTCTGAAAAAAATGACCCTAATTTTCAAAAAAAAAACTTTTGATTTTGAAAAAATGACCTCAACATTTTATAAAAACTTTCAATTTTAAAAAAAATGACCCTGATGAGGAAAATGAGGAAAGAAACCAAAAAGTATTAAAAACTATTTTTTTTTAAAGGTTTTCACAATAAAATATTTGTTTAAAAAAAGAAGATTCTCTGAAGACTGATCCGCCTGCTTGTAAAACATGCTTGTAATTTGCACCTTTAACACCAAGTGGCAGCAAAACCTCACTTTAACTGTGTGTGTGTGTGTGTGTGTGTGTGTGTGTGTGTGTGGGGGTGTGCGTGTGTGTGTTTGTGTGTCAGCTCTGTGGCCTGACAGCAGTTATAAATACTTAATGCCTTACCGCTGTTGCAGCAGAAGTGAAAGGGGGTTTATCATTGCAGCCCAAATACAACAGTTCGATAGGCTCTGACATCACACTGGGGGGGGGGGGGGGGGGGTGCACGTCTCTATAACTAGTGATGGATGCTGTTATTAACTGGGCTGCATCACTGGAACAAGCGCCACGATTATTTAGGAGACTTATCTTAAGGTTACATTCACATGTGAATGCACCACGGCCCGGCTCGTCATTTCTGCGTACTTCACAATGCATTGCTAATATTACCTGTGGTGAACACAGCTGCTGCTGCACACTGAATCATGACTCAGCAGGTTTTTACAGCATCCCGGAGAAGAGACTAAAACAACCTGTGCAGAAACTGACTGACTAATCAAAGTAAATAAAGCTGCCAATACACTCTTTTCATATTAAATCTATTTTGTATATTGTCTTTCTTTCTTCTTGTTTGTTAATGCCTTTTTATATCTTCTGTAAAGCACTTTGAATTTCAGTATTATGCCTTTTAAAAAAAAGAAACAGTCACATTTAGCCATCACTACAGAGCACATGACATTATGTGTCAGTACCAAAGATTAATTACCAGAAAACAATAAAGATGTTTCGGTAATTTCTGTAAGAATGTTGTTGCAGGTAATTAATTCCGACTGAAACTTGACATTAATGTCTAAAAAGCTTAAATTTTTCCTTATATTCTATCAGTAATCTTTATTAACTGGCATTGCTCTTGTGCTTCATTATCGAGTTCCCTAAACGATTAAATATAATCATTTTGCATCACTTGCATCATCACAAATACACTATGATAACTGCTGTTAGTGTTTCTCCACTTTCCAGCCTTGATATCTTAAAGCTTCTTCTTCTTATTATTCTAATTTTTTTTTAGAAGAGCCATGGTTCAGAAACATTCGCCTGACAACAAGAAAACACCCACCCAAAGATTATGACTGCAGTGCTTTTGACACAGAACAGAGTCATTGCTGCAGTGTGAAGCCTCGGCTGTGCTGCACATGTCCACTGCTACTGTACTGTGGAGTCATGCTGTGACTGTCCCCTCCTGGGGGGGTGAGGAGGGGAGGGGGGGCATGTTTCTGGCCGCCTGGGCTCGGTGTGTGTCAGGCAGACGAAATTTTGGCTGGGATTCCTCAGCAGCTCCTCCAGAACTGCAGGGCTCTGGGACATCTGCAATGCAGAAGTCTATATATAGCCATGGAGTTACAGGGAGAGAGAGAGGGGGGAGAGAGGGGGAGGACAGGAGAGGGAAACAATAAGAGTGAACCTTGAACTGAGAATGAGCTGTAGGGCCGACAAGAACGCCGCTTTTTTTTTTAACTTTCACAGCTTATGCAAAGTGAATTCCTACTTTTGTGCGAACCGAAAGCTGTGATTGTACTCGAGAAATTTCCAGAAAAAACGGCAAAGCCAGCCAAGCGTCCAGTCAGGAGGTCAGCACTGTCAGGGGCAAGGTCACGGTGAAGCATCTCTGTGTTTAACTCACTTAAAAGAGGAAATGTAATTACATGCTGGTGGACTCACAGCAACAGGGACGGGTGGTGGTTAAATGCTGAGGTTGAGTATTTATTGCTTTATCTGGAAGGGTCTCGTGGGGTGGGGGGGGAGTTCAATTATGTATGCACTTCCACAACAACAGAATGTGCTGACGGCAGAGCTCAGCACGCACACAGCAGCGACGCGGCCAGATCAAGGACGACTCCGCGGCCGGGCCAGCCGCGAGTCCCCGGCCCTGCAGAGCTGTGGGATTGATCTGACTCTTGAGCTTTCAATAAATCCGCCCTCCGACACAATCCCCGTCTGACGCTCCATCTCAGAGGCCCACGCCGAGTCATAACTCTGCTCGTGTCATGGCCGAAAGAGAAAACATCCATCATGCAGCGTGCGGAGAGAGAGGAGGGCTGGAGCGGCACCAGGCGTTTACACTTTGCACTCTCAGGAAACGTTACTGATTTACAAGTACGGACAAGTTCTGAATTTAAATGAAAGATTACTTTGGAATGTAAACTGTGGCATTTAGGAGTATTTTAACATCACGGTTAGTGATGAAGTTGCTAAAAACAAAAGCTGTGTGCAGCGCATGTTTTAGTTTGACCAATGCATCATTTAAAGGAGCATTTTGTTATTTAGAGAAATACGCTTATTTGCTTACTTTCTGAGAGTTGGAGGAGAAGATTGATACTCTCATCTCTCGGCTAAATGTGAAGCTAATGCCAGCGGTCAGTTAGCTTAGCTTAGCTTAGCTTAGCACCTGTTAAAAAAACTAAATGTAAAAACGTGTTGTGGTTTTAAAGGTTTTTCCAGTTACCTGGCAACCTACTGGTGACAACAAGACTTAAAGGAGCAGTGTGTAGGATTTATGGGGGATTTATATGCAGAAATGGAATATAATATTTATAACTATGTTTGTATTAGTGTATAATCACCTGAAAGTAAGAATTGTAGTGTTTTAGTTACCTTGATTATTGACAAGCCACAACTGGATTTTATTAGTCCTGAACTGCCGGCTGCAGCTTCGTATTGAACCGACAGATTTATAAACTAAAATCATTTTCTGTTGCGCAGCATTATGGCGATGTGTCTCAAAATAGCATCTAACTTCCCATTGATTGTCCGAAGCAAGTGCGGAGAAGCGGTTTCTCATTTGTGTTGTATAACGTTCTTTCACGTGTGTGTTCCTTTTCATCTGACACTTTAATCAAAAAATAATAATAAAAAAATCTGTCCTTGCTACCCCCCCGCCCGGCTTTTCTGACAGTTTTATTGATGGTCTGTTAGTGCTGATAATATGTTGGCCACTGTGCTGATTCTCCCTCCCCACACACACACACACACACACACACACACACACACACACAGGGCTACAGTGTGTGTGTCTCAGGCTGTGATGAAGTCCTTGCTGGTGGGCCACCGTCGGCAGCTGCCATCCATCTTAACCAACCCCATCTTTCACCTCTGGGTGCAGCAGGCAGGAGCTGAGATGAGCAGATAGCGACGCCCTGCAGAAGTCATGCCGCTCCCCTCCTTTCACGAAAAGGTGCACACTTCAGCCTAGAGGCGCAGGAGGCCGGCGGACTTGTGACTGGACAGTCTGCATCGCATCGATGCCTTTGAGCGTCAGTAGACCTTCTCCACAGAAGCCATTTTGACACATCACAGAAGGAAAGGTGCAAATTATAAAAGCAGTGATGGCTGAATTCCATTTAGCTGCTTCAATTTCACAGAACGAGTATTGTGCATGCCTTCGACAGACGATGAGACCTCCAAGGCGACGTGGTCATGTGACAGACAGACGCAACCAGAGATGGTTTGGAGAGGAAACGCCGCACTGAGAGTCCATTTCCTGTATCGGTGTCACATTGGTTTCGCCACAGCAACGCCTCTTTAGGAGACGATTACCTCCAATGGGAGGAGTGAACGTGAACACAGATACCGATTCTTTCGCCCCCAAGTACCCAAAGTAAACATAGGACCCAGTCTTTACGAGCCACACATATATATTAACAATATTCTGACACTAAAATGGCATTTTTCAGACGTACAAATCAGGAGCGAATTAACTGAGTTTGAGCCCAATTTGTCTGATTTGTCGGCCTCAGCAGCAAACTCTCGCGAGATCTGGCAACACGGAGCGTTAACGTTTGTCAAACTGTGTCAGAGGTTTAAGCTAACCACAACTATTTGCTTGTCATCTTTACTCATATTGACACAACGAATAAAGGCACCTGTAGTGTTTTCGGGAGTCTTGCTAACTTGACTATTCGTACTGTAGAAGAAGGTTAACAGGGACCGTCTGTGCGTCCTCCATGCTTCGTTTTCTGCTGCGAGTCCTAACAAGAGCCATGTCCGCTCTTTATGTTTGTTCCGATAATGTTCGGTGTTTCCTTACGTGTGACGATGACAACGAGCTCTCTCTCTCATTCATGTGTTTTTTGGGGGAGTGGCTTGGGAGGGAGGCCTGAAGGGCGGAGCTGGGGTTCTCCAGAGTTCTCTACCCCATCTTTAAGTTTTGACAAATTTAATTTCAAATGTGAAACCCCCCCCGTCCAAAACATGCTTTCACAGTTCTATTGTCAAAGTCTTGGATCTGTCGCCTGAAGACTTCCAGCGAGTTCAGAGATTTTAGAATTTGCATTGGCGTCCTCACCCACAAACCCTTTTTCCCAGCAGACATTTGGAGTTGCCAAAGCAGAAAAAGGTGAAATGAACAACGATAATGGCGGCTGCAGCGGCAGCGCTCTGGTACTGTGCACTGACTCACTGGCTCACTCAGACCAGCGTTAATGGGATTATTTACACATGTGCTTTTCCCGCAATACCAAAACGTCTGCTGGGAAAAAGAGTCCATTGTGGCGACCAACGTCCCCGTCCTTCCCCGAGTTGTGCTGACCGAGGTGTAAACTATGGAATCAGCTGACGGCCGACACCTCAGGTAAAATGCACACAGTGAAACGAGCTGACGTTTGCAGTTGAAATGGAAAGCAGCTCAACTGGAAGCTTTGAATTTCCAGATAGCAAAATTGTATTTGTTTGTGGTAATAATGGCCTTACAGTCCACTGACTTTCACCCAAAGGCATGCTGGGAAATTATACTGCAGGTATAATTAATTATGAATATGAGGGGAGAGAGAGGCTTTAATTGGGTTTTTATTTCCAGGGAGATAATCATCATGTCGCCACCTTCTGAAGTCGTCCTGTAAACACTGACAACACAAATAGATTCTCTACTTTACATACTTTTACCATTTATTTTATATACAAACTCCATACGAATACACTTTACACTAGTTTAACACTACAATACTATATTCAATGAAATCCTCCTTCTTTTGAATTGTCCTTTTTAACTTCTGTTGGAAGCACTAAACACCTGTGGAGTAAAATGTCATTTACGTCTAATTATCTTTTTCACACAGTGTCATGCTTTTACTTTTTAACCCTCTGCAGTCCAGGTTGATTTTGACTTTCTCTGCATCTTGTTGTCATTGTCATTTGTCCCTAACACACATGCATCAGTACAAACTCAGCTGTAATGATGACTTCTCAATTAGTCAATTTAACAAAGAATAGAGTTACAATTACAAACAGTTTCCAATACAAATGTACAAAGCTTGTCATGATCACTCAAATTATTATTATAGAATAATTTAAGGTTGATGAAAAAATACTGTTTCACTATTTATACTCACAAACACAGTCTCTACATGATATATGACTAAAGTTATGTTATTGATAATAAAACACGCTTATTATATTCACCAGTGAATATACAGACTCTGCATTTATATTTTATATATTAACACTTAGATGTTAGATTAGACAATTAGATTTTTTCTTTTAAATGAACGTCTCTGCTGTGTGTATCTTACACTATATGTACACTAGCAGTGGAAGTGTATAATCTTATATATTTTCCTTTACAAATCCTACTCCATGACATCGAAGACGCAGAGATGTGGCGAATGTTTGGTTAATAAATGTCTTTATTTGGCTTTGAGAGGAACATCACTGCATGAGATAGCAGCACGTATACAGTCACAGTTGTATAGCAGAGGAAAGTGTCGGCACTCCTCAGCCTCCCCAGAAACAAGTGAGATGGAGGGGAAAAAAAACATGTTTTATTTTCACTTTCAGTCATAGTTAAGGCAAGTTTTTATTTATTTATTTATTTATTTTTTAAATTGAACACACAACAAGCAAACAATCTATCCCATCCAGTAGATATTCAAGCTCGAAGAGTCAGGCCATGCATTCATGCCCGTTGGTTGATTCATCTGTCACCAAAGAAATGAAACAGAGCAAAGTGATACGAAGGGGTTATGGTGAAAATAGCCCTTAAATGCGACTCTGCACCCTGAGGCGTCTGCCCCACCTGCCACCTCCAGCCTGAGCTGAGGGCTGTCGGTGTCATCTCCAGCTGCCTGACACCCACAGCCACGCTCACCCTCCCCTCGTTTCCTGTATCCAGCTAAATTAAACAAACGCACTACACTACATTCCTGTCAGGAGAAAGAAAAAAGGGCTTGGTTTTATAGCAGATAAATATTAAACTAAAATCAGGGGAACGAGCTGATAAATTCAGTGACAAATGAATCAATCAAAGAATCAAAAAAAAAAAATTCTATATATATATATATATATATATATATATATATGTATGTACGTCAATTTAAACTCTACATTTTTCATTCCCAAAGATGCACTTCCTGGTTGGGGAAGCTGCAGCACGCCTCCTGGAAATACCCCCCACCTCTGACAACACATTCGTATATATACAGTTTTTCTGCGCTCCGAGTTATTGCCGTGCAGTGACCCTGCAGTGAATTAAAGAGGACGAGAAAAGGCTTTGAATGGAGAGTGGAACACTTCCGTTTGCTGTGGTGGGGTGAGATGCAGAACTAGAGAGTAATGGGAAGAGGTGGACGAGTGAAAAGCATTCACCCTGCTGTGGGAAATGTGCAGAAGCAGTTTTTTTTTTTTTTTGTTTGCTTCCTTCCTGTGTAACAAGCTGACATTCAGAAACGAGCTGGTGGAGCTTCGGTCGGTGGCGAAATCTTTTACTTGCAGTACTCCCCAACTTTTAAATGTAAAAATCAAATAGCACCGTAAAAGTTGGACTGGCTGTTACTCTGTGCGTTTATCTGTGTGCGGTTTTGACTGCTCTTAAATATTGATCATTAATGGCACATTTACTGTTGCTTACATGAGGAGAAGCCATCGCATGTGGCATCATGCCAGCTCTCTGTAATACTTCTACTTCCTTCTAAAGCTCCTTCGCCATCTAATAACGTGTGCACTAACCACGTCGGACTTACAGAGCGAACAGAGAGAGAAAAACACGGAGAGTGTGATGCATCTGGAGCGTGACAGAGATGAACAGAGATCCGCAGAAGTGAAATGTGTTACTGGTAGGGATGAAGGTGAAGACACAAGCAGTTTAGCTCTTGCTGGTCTTGCCGGCGGGGCTCTCCTTCTTCTTCTCCTTCTCGTTCTGCTTCTCCTCCTCCTCTTCCTCCTCCTCCTCGTCTCCCTCACCCTCGCCCTCCTCGTGGTCGTCTCCCTCCTCTCCCTCCTCTTCGTTCTCCTCTCCCTCCTCCTCGTCCTCCTCCTCCTCGTCTTCGGCCTCCTCTTCCTCCTCCTCGGGCTTGGCTTCGCACTTCCTGTAGGCGCCCAGGTTGTAGCTGCGGGCCGACATGTAGGAGAAGCCCGGGTAGCCCGACTGCACCATGGCGCCGCTGACGGTGCTGAGGCGGCACTCCTCGCCTTCCAGCAGCTTCCTGCACAGACAGACGGGGGACAAGAGATGACGTCGACCTTTAGTCGGGTGTCGTTGCTCTAATTACCTCTCTGTGTCTCTCCCGAGGGATCTAATGTCACACCCCTGTGGTCTGTTTTGGGATATTCTTTCCCCAGAACATGATCACGGTAGATTAATTGCAAAGTTTCACTTCATCTATTTTACTACGGCACAAAAGAGGGACGATCACATGGTTAATGCAGGAACTGCAAGGACAGAGAAATAGGAATTGTGGGTAAAGAGAGACATGCAACAACTCAACAGTTGCAGTTATTCACTATGTGTCTTACAAACTCGTCCAGCTGCTGCAGGAGAGTTCAAATAAATGTTGGATTAAAAGTAAAACTCATTGTACTGTATTTTAGGGCTGCACCAAAATGTCATTTTGTTTTTTTTTTTACATTCAAAGCTTCTATTGGAGGTTTTTTCGAATTACGTCATATTTAAAGGGCATAATCACTATAACAAAAATTAATTATAAACCCTCAGTTTGAATAAAGTGATTAATTTTTTATTATTTTTTTTTTTTAAATCAACTTTATTCACTGAGTATAAGTCGTCTGCCTTTGTGTGAGCAAAACTGTTTTTTGGCAGAAGTGAAAATGTTTTTGAGGCTCAATGCCAACAAATATGTGTTATTTCCAAAGAATATTATTTGGAAATAAAACATGTTGGAATCTATTTTTTTTTTTATAAATGTTGACTTTTGGACTTTAAACGCGACTTTAAAAAGTTATTGGAAATGTTTGGCTCACAGAGTCTGAAACGCAGCACCACTGGAATCTAATTCTACTAATATTATAGTACTAATAATATTAGTGCAGAATAATCTTCATCTTTATAGCAGCTTTAACAAACAGATAAGCTGTGCAGCATTCGAATGTTGATTTACAGTTTGATGTCAACATTATGACATGTCATTTACCAAGACACGTGCAAAGATAACATCTCTCTGAAAGTTAAAACTATTGAAACTTTTTTAGAAAAGATAAAAAGCGTTTGCTTGACGGTCCCGCCTGGTTGACCTGGAAGGTTTCTGGGAGCCAAAGAAGTTCAACTCTTTATGTTTCCACTGAAGGAAACGAAACGAAACGCAAAACACAATAACAACCGCTGTTCTTCTTCATATGAATGTTTGAAATAGGCCAGTTATTGGGGCATGTGTTGCACACGCATGTAAAAGCTAACACTCAAACGTTTAGTTAGTTAGTTCAGAGACGGGGCCGACCTGTAGGCGGCGATCTCGATGTCCAGCGCCATCTTCACGTTCAGCAGGTCCTGGTACTCACGCAGGTGACGGGACATTTCTCCTTTGGTGCTGCGCAGGGCGGTCTCCAGCTGCTGAATGGTGTCCTGCACACACACACACACACACACACACACACAAACACACACACACTCATGTTATGAATAATAATAAGTCATGATCTTGTAAATAGAGATCGATTGAACATGTCTAAGTAGAGATTTTTCATTTCAAAGTGATTCATAAAAGCCAGTTGCATATTTACTTAGACCGGGTCGTGTCCTTCATCAGGCTCCACCGTGTCCTTGAGACTGACCTCTGGCAGACTATAAGACTATTTTACATTACGTGGTAAATTAATTACCAAATGTGGGATTTGTCTCTGTTATTAGTTGATTTCCGCATCATAATGCAGAAGATAAGATGAGAAGAGTAGAAGAAGAGAAACCTTTCGAAGCTGCTGCACTGTTTATTGATGTACAGTATATGGGAACTGATTTTAATATTATTATTATTATTAGGGCTTGGGTTATGCATTCTATGTATTATATTTTGTCTTTGTCTTTGGCATTCTATCCCTGTTTTTATGTTCATTTTATGCCTATTTTCCTTTATTGTTAATAATAATCTTTATTTTCCACTGTAAAGCTCTTATTTGTTGCCCGTATGAAATGCAGGTAATTATTGTTATCATGTATTAACTGAACTGCTTTTAGTATTGATTTCTCTGAACACACAATAACACTTCTCACCGCTCTCTGTCATTTACGTACCTGCATCTCTCCCATTTCATTGTTATGGCGGTCGTCCATCTCGGCAATCTGCCTCTCCAGGGCCTCGTTGTGGCCCCTGAGGGCCTCGATCTCCAGGGTGCGGGCCTGCACCTGCCTGCGGTACTCGCTCAGCTCCTCCTTTGAGTGCTTGACGGCGTCCTGGTTGCGGGCAGCCGCCTCAGTCACGCTGGCAAACTTGGAGCGGTACCAGTCCTCTGCCTGGGCCTGGTTCCTGGCCGACAGGTTCTCGTACTGAGCCCGGATGTCCTTCAGGGCGGCAGTCAGGTCCGGTTGTTTCATGTCCATCTCCACTGACACCTGAATGTAGGAGAGAGAGATCATTATCAAGAGGTTTAAACTCATATATATTTAGGTTTAACAATCCTTCCATCTGGATTATCAGCTTTAAAATACGCCTTTATTTTGAAATTCTTAACTGATAAATAAAACATGAGAAATGTGGCACTTTATAGTGAACAACAGGTGGTTTAAAAGTACCAGTAATTTTTTTATTTAAATGTCTGGAAGAGCTGAGTAATAAAATTGTCGAATCATATTTCAGTTTCTGGGAGTAACTGATTGTTATAATGGGCAGATGATGTCTCTTATCGATCGCAGGCCTCTGAATGAAATTGAAATTTCAGACTTTTTGATATCAGCAAAGGAATAGATGTATCATAACCTTATAAAAGACGGGATTCCTGATAAAACAAAGTGATGATGTTGGCATCTTTCTTTTATTATTTCTACTTATTTCTACTATTCATTATTACTTATTGCTGCCACTTGGTCACTTTAAGATAGAGATGCATAACTGGTGTGTATTGTTGTGTCTGCTGTGGGTTGTTTTAAATGCCAGTGCCAAAGATACATTTCCATTTTATGCAAATCAGACAATTAAAGTAATCTGAATCATTTATATTCTGCAAACTCAGAAATAAACGTATCGTCTAAATGTATTCAACGATGTGTGAACTGCCTGCAGATAAACGCTGGATGCTGTTTTTTTCTGTCCTAGTCCTTCAGGTCACATATACATGCACGAGGTGTGTTGATGCGCTGCTGCAGGACTGATCGACTGCTGACTCGTTCTTCTCTGCAGGAGAAAGCTGTGCTGTCAATAGCTTACATGGCAGTAAAAGTCCCTGCAGGGAAGAGGAGAAACCCCTGGAGAAATCTACCCAGCAGGCATCACTCCGCTGCATGACTTACTTGCTTCACACTTCTGCACATTCAATGAATCGATTTCTGCTTAAAGTTGCAGTAAAGGTTGCTGCTGCCCTCATTCACTTCAATGTCTTTGCACCTGAAACATGGGGAGCTCTAATACATAATAGCTCCATTTAAAAAAAAAAAAAAAAAAAAAAGAATAACACACCAAAACTTTTTTTTTTTTGTCAGTATTTTCACAGTTTAGCTTCAAATGTACACAAACACACCTGCTGGTGTACCTCACAGGGGTCGTCCTGCCTGCTGCTGCTGCCCCCTGGGACGACCACACCCTTGGATTATGCGCTATTTCTCCGCATTTTTTCTCCCTCCCTCCCTCCCCCCTCTGACCCCTTTTCCTCGCCCCCTTTAATGAAAAATCACCATTTTTATCCGCAAAATATTCGTTTCGTTTGCCTGCCAAAAAGTTTGTAAATTACCTTGTTGCACTATTTATATTTGCAACATGATAGTCACATAATATCTGCAGAGACAGTTGACGCATACTTTGTAGCTACTAACCGACATCGACGGCGTTTTAGCCAAAACCTCTTAAAGTTTGAACGGGGGCGTGACGGAGTGCGCGGGACGCTGCAGGGACGCTCGAGACCTGAGAGGAGGAGGAGGAGGAGGAGGAGGGAGGAGGGACAGCGCGAGGTGCTAAAACGGAACTGCAGTGCCATCAATTATCGAGTGCGCAATGTTCAGTTTGGAGAGGACGCAGTAAGTCGTGAATACAGAAATACAGCTCGAGGCTGCTGCACTTTGACATGATGTGGAAGCTGAATGTGGGGAAACTGGCTCAGATACAAACATCTGCCTCTGTAAACATCTGTAAAGTGACTCAAGTCACCAGGTCACATAATCCTGCAGCGATATCATATGTTGTCTTGTGGTAAAAACGTGTTTGGATTGAGGATTATTGGACATTTTAACGCAGTGTGACATTAAAAAAGTAATAAATCTGACAAGTGGACCTGCACGTGAACACCGTGAGGGGTGTGTGTGTGTGTGTGTGTGTGGGGGGGGGGGTACCTGAGTGGACTGCAGAGACGCCTGCAGCTCCTGCAGCTCCTCCTCGTGAACTTTCCTGAGGAAGGCGATCTCGTCCAGCAGCGACTCGACTTTCTTCTCCAGCTCCAGGCGCGAGAGGGTGGCGTCGTCCACGTCCTTCCGGTAGCCCTTCAGGGTGCCCTCCGCCTCCTCGCGCAGTTTCGTCTCCTCCTCCAGCTTCTCCCTCACGCGCTCCAGCGTGTCGTTCATTTGCACGCAGTCCAGGTGCATCTGGCTCCTCTCGTGCGTCAGCTCTTCCACGCGCGCCCGCAGCTCGCGGATCTCCTGCTCGTACAGCTCGTGCAGGCGCGACGGTTCGTTGTTGCGCTGCCGCAGCATCGTGACCTCCGCCTCCAGGACTTTATTCTGCTGCTCCAGGTTGTGCACCTTCTCGATGAAGGACACGAAGCGGTCGTTGAGGCCCTGCAGCTGCTCCTTCTCGTTGGTGCGGACGATCTTGAGCTCGTTGGTGACCGCGGTGGACTGGGTCAGGTCCATGGCAGAGTCCATGGAGGAGAAGACGCGGCCGGGAGCTGCTGTCCTGCGGTAGCTGTTGGAGGACATCACAGAGGGGGAACCGTAGGTGCGGTGGCTGCTGCGGTACCCAGCAGAGTGGCCGCGGGACGGGCTGCTGCTGCTGGCCAGACCCACTCGGCCGGACCGGGGAGCATCTCCGAAGATCTTCCGATAGGAGCTGCTGCTGTAAAAGTCGTTGGAGTAACTCATGTTTCCTTGGTGGTGTGCGGCCCCACTGCTCTGTACGTACGGGTGTGTGTGAGAGAGAGAGAGAGAGAGAAAGAGAGAGAGAGAGAGGGGGAGAGAGAGAGAGTGTGTGTGGAGTGTGTGAGGTAAAAGTGAGATGCGAGTGAAGTCTGGCCCCGGCAGGTGCTTTTATAGGGAAGGCGCCGGCGCATCATCTGACGCAGGGTCAACAGAAGATGAGGGGAAACCTGCAAGCTTGTGCAGAAAGCCTCCGCCCTCTGGGGAGACACGAAGTCACTCATGCAGCTCCGCCGTTCCGCCCTGTGGCTCAGCCCGCAACACACAACCACTTTGAAATGAAGATTTGTTTCGGGGCTTTGACCTGTGAGACACATTCATTATGTTAATACTGTCATAATAAAAATAATCTCATTGTCCCAGCACACTCATGAGCCCACTGGACTGTCTCGTGTCAGTGCATAGTGTCCACTGTCATTGCAGCTTTTCTTTGCTGTCCCAGCAGAAAGGCAAATGGGATCGATGCGTAAAGCCGTGCGCGTGTTGGTGCTGCAGTCTGCATCCTCCCCGACCTCCGCAATATCAGAATACGGGATGAGACTCATTACCTTGTCGCGTCTTGCACACCCACATCACTGCAGTCTCATCTTGGAAACATCACTGATGGATTGGTAAAATTGCAATCCAAAGTCATAAAACAAAAACATGCAAATAGGAACAATAAATTAAGATGGTTGTTTATGCATAAACACTACAGTCCTCATTATAAGTCAATACCACCAACAGCCCCCATATACAGTCTAATTTATATCTTTTCAACCAAAATGTTGCCAAATGTGGGTAGAAGTTGATCCTTTGATGTGTTGACATTATGTTTCAAATGTATAAGATCCTCACAGAGTGAAATGTCACTTTTCTGTCGGTATATAAATCATATATGTGGCCTGTGTGGCGTTTAAGTGCTGCGCAGAGCTGTCGCTGATCCAGGCCCGACCACGCCCCTGCAGAGTCCCCCCCATACACACACACACACACACACACACACACACTGCAGCCTTGCCGCCTCCAAACACCACACACGGCGCCTCCTCTGGAAAACAGCCAAAACAGTAAAAATGTGCAACACATCCAGCCACTGCCAAGTCATCCTGAATCTCCTTGAGCCATTTCTGATGATGCTTTTACAACAGGAATACACAATAAATAATGTGGGTTTCTTTAGTGGGAGAAATTGTTTTTTCATTGCAAATTAAAAAACGTTTTCTTTTAGTCACTTTATTTGGCCTTAAGGTGAAACATTTCTCTAATTTGTCTGTTTGTGTCTGTAGATTTCTCCTAAATTCACCAAAAGTTACATTACATAATGCCTCATTTACATATTTAAACATCACATCTCAGAAAACTTGTAATATAAAAAGTAATTGTGTTAATGTGAGTAATGAACTGGGGAAGTTTCATGCTGATATCTATTAGTTACATTTTTGACCCTATTCACCTGTAGTGTGTACAAAATGTATGAATTTTACAATCCATATCTTTAAAGGAGGTTTTCTCTAAAGGAGGTTTTTCTCAGACTCTGAGGCAGAAATCTCCACTTCAGTAGCTCTTACATACACCAAACTTTCCACTTTCATTCCTCTCTATATTCTGAAGCTTTTTACAGAGGGGTGTGTTCACATCTCGTTCAGAGCCTGATTTATTGAGCTGTTTATTACTAAAAACAAGGAGAAAATGGATTTTTTTTTTTATGGCTGTTGACAGTATTTCCTGATTTATGGAGTGATACAAAGATAAATCCAGAATCTGTAAAAACCTTTGACTCTAATATGTTAAAAATTAAAACAAGAACTCTGCTTTATCTAATGTTCACATTTCTGTTCCGGAAATGAATGCAAATGAGCAGATATTTAATGAGATCATGCCTCATTTGTATACGTCAATATTAAAGTTCACAAAACTTGTAACACAAAAAGTTGTTGTAAGTGGTGATATCTGCTGGTTAAAAATGTCTATACGTTAGATAGATGACATTTAAAGGTTCTTTTAGTTTTACTTCCACATGTTAACCACTAGGAGGAGCTAAAGCTGCAGTGGCACTTCCGCTGTGCAGAAGACTCAGTAGCCAGTTTATTAGGTACACCTGGCTTGAAATAATGCAGTCTAACACAACAGTCCTGAGAAGCTTAAATCCTCAATCCTGTGGTGCCGTTCACCTGGATTGTGTTTTACAGACAGTTTATATCAGTGAGGTCAGGCTAAATAACAACCTCGGAGTGTGTAATTGTGCAAACTACTTTGGATATAATGTGGACATATAATCATGCATTTAAGAAGAGCTGCAACGACTGGTTGATGGACAGAAAATGGCAGAAAAATGCTGTTTTCAGCCTCTCAAATATGAAGATTTCCTGCTTCCTCATATTAAAGTGAATATCTTTGGGTTTGGACTGACAGCAAGACATTTAAAGACATCACTTTGGACTTTGAGCAACTGGGATGGACTGGGATTTTCTGACATTTTATAAATCATATTTTGAACTACTCTGCACATGTAAAAGCCCAACTAGGGTTAATAGTTGAACAATAATAACCATAAACTCTCTGTGCATCAGTTTCATGCTCTGTACTGGAGCTGTGTTGAACTTGACTTGATATCGGTCAAGGTCGCAGGATGTGAAGCTGCAGGGCACCACTGAATATATAAAAGCACAGCACGTACAGAAAACTCCTCACGCCTGACGTATCAGCTTCACAGTGAGGCAGAAACACTCAAAGAACCTGTGTGTGTGTGCGTGTGTGTGTGTGTGTGTGTGTGTGTGTGTTTGTGTGTGTGTGTGTCTGCGCGTGTGTGTGTGTGTGTGTGTGTGGATGCTCAGCCATTTTGACAGTCCTTGGTAACTAAAGGGCCTGTTGAAGAGGGAGGGTGCCGGTGACTCAGCAGGAAACGTCAGACTCTATTCAAAATATTCATATATTAAGTCATATATCCCATCAGATGGTGGACAGTAGCTATGTATTAAGTACTCAAGTACTGTATTTAATTACAATTTACTACTACTTGTACTTCACTTGAGTATTTTAATTTTCTGCTTCTTTCTACTTCTACTCCTCTACATCTCAGAGGCAAATGTTGAACTTTTTACTACATTTATCGGACAGCTTTACTTTGTAGATTCATATTAATAACACAAAATACAATCAGCAAATCATCTATTTTTATAGGTTAAAATAAAACTTTATTGATCCCTTGCTGAAATTCACAAGCTTCAGCAAGTATATAAATAACCAGCTGCAACAATAAAATAATGAACACATTAATGCGTCAAAAATTATAATTTAATAATATAATACACATTATTCTGAAATGGGATGTTATGCAGAATGAGTACTTTTGTATTTTACTTAGAATAATAGTATATTTTAATGCTCATACTTTTGTACTTTTACTTAAGTAACATTTTCGAATGCAGGACTTTAACTTTTTATTACTACTTTTACTGCAGATTCATAACCTTCTGTTTAGTGTAAAGATGCAATGTGCTGTTTGTTTGCGTCAATAAAAATTGACCACACATTAATACTGATAATTATATTAGTTAGCAGCCTTGAGCAGTCTTTTGCATGCAGACGCAGCCACTGGTTGGACTTTACAGGGGAAATGATGTCATGTTTTACAAGAAGAAACAGGAAGAGGGCGCTGTTGTTCAAGCAGAAACAGGAAAGAAGCTTTCAGGGTTTGTGGCAAATGGTGGAAGGAAACATCTACTGTTTATCCTCTTCAGTGTAAAAAGGGAACACACGAACACACACACACACACACACACACACACACACACACAGAGCAATGCATCAGACATTTAGACATGTTATTGCGGGGAAACACAGGTTAACAATGATGGCTGCTCCATTTATTTCAGTCAGACTCAGGGTCCTTTTTAATGTGCATACTGGCATCATTAAAGTTTGATATTTTGCACTTTGTTTGTGCCTTTATAGTTCATTTATTTGTTACATAACTTCTGTACTTAAGTAGCGCTACTTCCGTACGAGTGGAAATTGACACATTCTGGTGGACATTCACAGGATTATGTAGGAAAAACGAAAAATCTGAAATTTTTTAATCCGTACAATAACTTCACCGTAATCCGTAAAACTACACCAATTTGTATGTTTTTTTTTAAAGCATTTTTTTTCAATATCCAGCCACTGTTTGCAAAAAGAAGTCTGATTGTATAGAAGTCTATGAGAAAATGAGCCGACTTCTCACTTGATTTATTATTTGATTGATTTATGGTCTGAATCTTCCTCAATACAGCATGATGTTCATTTAGAGAATTTTCTTTTTTTTTTTTGTAAAATAGTTGATAAAGCAGCGTATGCTTTAGGGCGGGGCTACCTTGTGATTGACAGCTCATACCACGGTGCTGTCCGTGTTTTCGTCTTACAACTTTAACCCTTTGACAGTTTGTGTTTTCACTTCATGAAAGTTATTGTTACATTTTGGTTGATTGTACTTTGCTCCACCCTCTCGTGTCACTGCTGGTTCCAAAAAAAACAACATGGCGATGACCAAAATGCCAAACTCGAGGCTTCAAAAACACTAATAGTTGATGTCACGGTGACTATGTCCACTTCTTATATACAATCTACGGAACAGATGAATTAAAGCAGATATAATGTGATAATAAGAGTCTGAACAGCTGTTTCCTCCACTATCTAATCTTCAAGCTAAGCTTAGTGCTCATGGCTGTAGCTTCAGATTTAGCGCACAGACATTGAGAGTGTTATTGATGTTGTCATCTAAGTCTTGGCAAGAAAGCGATAAAGTGTTTTCCCCCAAATTATTACTTTAAAATTTCTATAAATAGCATCTATTGGCAAGGTGTGAAAGACACACTCTCTCACTCTGCATGTTGTGATATCACATGCTGAAGGTGGAAAAATAATATTATTTAAGAGGTTTATCATTGAATATTTCAGCTTTTTCCCTCCAAAATTAACACGTACATGCAGGTTTTTTTGTTGTTTTTCTGTCAATGGCGTCTGGTGGCTTTGAGGAATGTTAATTGTAATCCACAGCAAATCTGATGAAGCAACAAGCGAAATGCATAGTTCACTTTTTCTTTTTAATTTGTTAGTAAAATAGTGTCTGTGTTGTGCGCTGCAATTCTGATTTATTTTTTGGGTTACTGTATGTTTAGTACGTTAATAAAATTATAATCACAATTCCCGTTATTTATTACATGTTCACTTCAATGAATGTTGTGTCTAGAGGGGTCCCCAGCCACCGGGCCGCGGATCATTTAGTACCAGGCCGCACAGAAAGAATAAAAAGTTGTTTTTTTTGTGTTGGTAATATTTATTGTAAACATTTTGCATAATATAAAATGGAATAATAATAAACATTTACATTATGTAATAATTAAATTATATGTTTTGCACCCCCCGGTCCGTAGAAAAATAGTCTTGCATGAAACTGGTCGGTGGTGCAAAAAGGTCGGAGACCCCGAGTAACCTAGTAACCGATAAACACTGAGACACTGCAGAGTAGTGGACACAAGCCAGTTGTTAGTGGGTTTTTTCCAGTGGGAAAGTGTACCATTGCACTGGATATCTTCATGTCTAGTCCTTGCATGGCATTACTTTCTTTCTTTCATATATATAATGACATGTAACAACCCAGAACTTCCCAGATCTCCGTGGACAATCCTTCCCCAGCAGTCCTGCTCCTTTGAAACTCGTTTCCCTTCGCTGCTTTGATATGCCAGGTGTTACCGGGTGATACTCGCTAAACTAGGTTCCCGTGAAGACCGTGGATGTGTCACGTGCAGGCCACTCAGCTTTTGTTCTTTCCTGGATGCGTCTGATGTGCACTCTTCGCTTAGGTCCCTCGGGATCCCTCTTTCCAGCACGATCTCCTCCATCTGTTTGCATTATATACACACACACACACACACACACACACACACACACACACACTCAAATATCTCTTGATCTGTGCTGTCAGCTGTGATCATGTGATGGCTGTTGTCACTCAGCCACTTCCTGCACTCACATACTACTGCAGGATTTCTATTGAGGCAACATATATTGGGATGTATTCAAATATGGCCAAAATGTCTCAACCCCCAAAACATATTAATACAAAATATTTTTACATTTTTTACGGACTAAATAATCAAATATGACCAACATTTCTCCGCCCCCCAATATATTAGGAAAAACTAAATATATATATATATTACAAAATAGCAAATGTAATCATAATCATAAATTAAAATTTTATTTAACCAGCTAAATCCCATTGAGATTATTTAAATCTCACATACAGCAGCAACAAAACATTTATGTGTGCGTGTGTGTGTGTGTGTGTGTGTGTGTGTGTGTGTGTGTGTGTGTGTGCGTGTCATACAAAACTAAAAGCCTGTGTGTGTTGTTTGCTAAACATTTAAATAGCACGCTCAAGTATCGATCACCTGCACCCAGAATGCACCTGTGAAAACACCTGTAACCACTTAGATTACTTAGAAGCCAGAGAATAAAGATTCAGACGTTCATTGTGCACAACAATGGAGGCCGATTTTGGAGAGAGATTTAGAGGAAGTGTCGGATATAGTTATGAGAAGTGAGAAAAAAAACGAATGTGTTTGTTTCCCCAAGTAGTGCAACACAGAGCTATTAGTTAGTGTTTGTGTGTAAAGTTGTGACGCAAAAATGTTTTTTTTAGAAGAGTTGTATGAGTGTTTGCTTTTACACGAGATTTAAGATATTGTGTTTGTGTATTTTTAGTTGTTTTTTGTGTGTTAAGTTTTGAAGAAGAGGGTCCACCGTTTCAGAAATTATGTTTAAAAAAAAGTAAGTAGTAAAAGTAAGTAGTAAAAGTAATTTATATTACTATATTTCTTATAACTTCTCTATGTTTATATGATGTTATGCTAAAATAGAGCAGCTGTTGTCTTTCTGATTCTGGTGATAAGACAGTAAGGCGCTATCTATTAAGTCGATTGTTGGTGTTGTGTGTTTCCATGGCACGCTGTTTTTTTTGCGATGCTTTGGTGTGTCATGCGGGTGTGTACCCTGCGTGACTAAATGTTTGTGTGTGTGTGTGTGTGTGTGTGTGTGTGTGTGTGTGTGTGTGTGTGGGAATGTGTACATGCATGACTGGTCAGGACAGTCCGAAAGGCGTGGGTCAAAGTGAAGTGGGTGTGCAGTTCTCAGATAAGCTGCTGGATTTGACTCGTCTGACAAGCGAGGAGGTGAAGCGGCGGGTCAGGAGGCCTGTGGCCCTGACACACACAAACACATGTACTGACACAATTCTGTTAATAACATTTGTACCAGTGGGTAGGTTATGTCAATACACTGGAGCGTGTTGAGTTTGGCTCGGGCTAAGCTGCATTGCGGAGTCTGTCTCGTGTTTCATGTGCAGATTAATCGCAAGGTGGACGCCTTTCAAGTGCGTGACAGTAAAATGGAAGATAGATAGATAAATAGATATATAGATAGATGTAATTTTCTTTAATACAGCTTTTGTTTTTAATTAAAATATATTCTATCTGATCTATGTGATAGTATTTTTGTTATATTTTTCAGCTCACCTTTTTATTTTAATTTTAAATCAGATATATTGTACATATGTCATTGTATTTTGTTATTGTAATTTTCTTATGTAACGATTTCATTGTATTTCATATATATTGTACTTATATTATATGATTTTTTCATAATGTTAGTCATTTTCTACTTTTATTTTAATTCAGTTATATTGTACATGTTTTATAATATTTTTGTAATTTTATTTAATGCAGCTTTTATTTTAATTCAGATATATTGTACATGTTTTATAATATTTTTGTAATTTTATTTAATGCAGCTTTTATTTTAATTCAGATATATTGTACATATTTTTTATAGTATTTTTGTTGTACTCTGGAGTTATTGGAAATGTTTGGAAATCACACGAGTCTGAAACAATCCAACGCAGCCACTAAATAATACAGTTAATACCCTGATTTCATTACAAAAAAAGTCTCAAAGTCAATGAGTTTTTGTTAAGAAGTCTGAAATAAGATCTGTAGTTACCACATGCTTATGACTTTTTAACGTTTTTTTCTACGACATAAAATAAATCAGCAAAAGCCCCATTTGTAAATTTCTGAAGCTTCTACGTGGCTAAATGAGACGAAACGTCATCACGGCGAACATTAGCCGCCTTTAGCTTAGCGGTGGTGACGTGCAGTCATGTGACCGTGCTGTAGTTCCTTTCTTGCCTAACGTTAGCTATTTACTTCTGGCGATAACATTTACCCTTAAAAATTCATAAAAGTTGTGTTAATATGTGAAGATTATCCTGCTGAACAAAAATGTTTATGTATCAGAAACGTTTGTTTGCCACAGAGTTCATTTTCTGCAATAATCCAAAAGTTAATGGAAAAAATCCCCGTTGTGCAGGAAGTGCAGAAATGTTGACTCATTTCCCGGGTTTTAGGATGCAAACGGTGGAGAAGATGTGCCTTTCCTCCAGAATAGAGTACATGTGAGTAACACTTCTCCTATACGAGCTCAGACCTCAGGCAACACCTATCAATATATTGAAATGGTATTGGAGCCAACAGTGAATTACAGGGCTCCCGTGTGTGTGTGTGTGCGTGGGTTACTGAGCAGCAGCAGTCAGGTGCCTGTGGTCGTACAAACCGGGGATCTGACCGGCAGATAACTGAAACCCTCTGGATGGCTGGCGAGGATCAAGAAGCGTAGAGGCGCTTCTTTCATCTGCTGTTCACCTGCTCATTATTCAACCTCTCAACCTCTACGAGAAGATTATTCATTGCATGAGAAGCTGGTGGATGGGGCTCCTGTGAAAAGACCTTCATTTGATTAGATTATAATTACTGTACAGCCTTTTGTCATGGGTGGATTATGAGAAAATGGGCCCCCGGGCACAGACATGCAGGAAGCCCCATGACCTCTCCGACAGAGGAGCGAGACTCACGGGCTTCAAAGAAGTTATGAGTCTCTTTCTAGTGTTGCGTCAGTCGTGGTTTTCTTTCTCTTTGTAGTTTTCTCTTTGTGGTCTTTTTGTGTCTCTTTGTAGTTGTTTGTGGTGGATTTGAGTCTTTGTGGTAGATTTGTGTGTCTGTGGTAGATGTGAGTCTCTTTGTGGTAGATTTGTGTCATTTTGTGTGTCTTTGTGGTAGATTTGTGTGTCTGTGATAGCTTCGTGTCTCTTTTGTGTCTTTGTGGTTGTTTTGGGATTCTTTGTATTAATTTTGTTTCTTTGTGGTCAGTTTTTTGTGGTTGTTTTGGTCTTCTTGTAGTTCTATTTTTTCTGTGGTGGTTTTGCCCCTTTTTGCAGTCAGCTTGTGTCACTTTGTGGTTTTTGCATTTTTGATATCGTTTCTGTCTCTTTGTAGTTATTTTTGTGTCTTATTATAGTTGTTTTGGTCTTGTAGTTAAATTTTTTCCTGTGGTTGTCTTTGCATCTCTTTGTAGTTTTAAGTCTCTTCCTGGTTGGTACACGACTCTTTGAGTGACATGCTGTAGGTGAAGGTCAGGGGCGGGCCGACCCCTGACACTTTAGGCCCCTGGGCCTGTGCCGGACTCCATCCATGGAACCACAAATAAGGACAACAACAAGGTGATCAGTAGATAAACAAATGTTTCCAATGTTTTATTTCTTTAATATCAATGGCAAATACAAATTGCTGCTCCACAATTCATTTTCAAAGGTTTTTTCCCCCCAACATTTGAAGTGTTTGCTTTAGAAGACAGTGTCCAAATGATCCAATTCTTAAAAAGTAAGTGCACAAAACGCCCTCCTTTAAGTTATTGTCCAATAAACAGACATTTTAACCTTTCTGAGGAGAAAGGCGGCAGGCGACGACGACGATGTCCATGGAGCTATGACACGCTGTGTGTGTGTGTGTGTGTGGATGGATGTGTGGGCGTGTGTGTGTGGATGGATGTGTGGGCGTGTGTGTGTGTGTGTGTGTGTAATGCATGAAAGCACCACGCCTGAGACAGTCACAATGAAAAGGAATGACCCTACATGTCGATGTATCACATACACTCATATCATATATACTCCTGTTGGGTCGCGTTTTAAGGCATCATCAGCCACGTTGTATGTAGGGACAAAAAGAATGTGGAAAAGAATCAAATATACACACAAACACAAGTTTCTCCTGATGCTGAACATGTAGCTTAAACAACTGGTCTGACTGCAGTGTTGTTCTTTAAAGAGACTCCACACCAGGAGCGATAGTACCATGTGATCATTGTATGGCACACGTATGACAAGCCCCTTTTATTTAGTGTTGACTAAATGTTCATTGACAATTACCTTTAACACTTTGACTCAAATCCCTCATCTTTCATTTCATTACAGATATCAGTCATTCCTTTTTCACTATTACGATCAGCGATTACAGAAATCTACGATTTAATTTTCACGTTTGAAAAGGATTAAGTGTGGAAATTTAATTTCCGATATCAGATATCAATAATTGCATTTCAGATATGAAATGATGTTATTGAAGATATCTACAATTATCTTTTTTGATATTTAATATTCATCTCTGACTACCGGTAGTTATAAAAAGGAACTGTACATATCTCAAATATAATTGTTACTTGTACAATTAAGTTACAATTCAAAGCCGACTTACCAATTACTTAATTTTGAAAAGTTCAAGGACTTGAATTTGAGATAGCTAGAATTTAATTTATGATATCTAATGTAAAAACAATTGTAGACATCTACAATTAACATTTCCACAAGTGAAAATTAAGTCGTAGAGATCATTAATTAGAATTGCAACAAACAATTATTATTTTTTTAAAAACACGTCAAAATTGAATCATATATATCTGTAATCGCGTTTAAATAGAGGTTGATGGTATAAGTGGAGTAGTTTTATTTAAGTTAGATATCAAAAATCAACATTTCCAACAGTAAGAAACTGTTGGTATCAAGAATTAACATTTTGAATGGTGGGAAATGAATTGTAGAAATCTTTAAGTAGAATTTCTACGAGTCAAAACAACATTATGGATATGTTTGGTCGTCAACAAGCAATTGTTGGTATCCACAAATTTCTGTTACTGCTGCTGATTAAATGTTATGTTGATTAAAGGGCTTATCATACATGCGTATGCTGAACCCCCCC
>CALSBV010011216.1:5557905-5574380 GCA_943590825.1 Bovichtus diacanthus | reverse complement strand
ACACACACACACACACACACACACAATATATATTAATATATTATATTCGAAGATGTTAACGGTGTTGCCCTTGTACGCACGATAACTCATTTTGTTGGAAGAGATATTGTCCCAGAAATAATTGCGATATTATTGTCATCTTAAGACCATTTTTTGCCACTGATATAATGATAATATAATAGCATAGTAATGCAAGTACACCCTTTCAAAGAGCAATGAACTTTTACATTTTAAGAATATTCAGACATTGGATTTTTTTTTCTTTTATATATATATATATATATATATATATATATATATAAATACTGTAAAATAAAACCACACAACCAAAACGATAAATAAAATGGATTCTCGGCCTCTGTTACCAAAACTGCCAAATGCCCAAGCCTTATAACGGACGGGAAAGCCCTGCTGTGAATTCATGGTATTCATCATGTTGGCTAAACATTCTTATGCAAAAAGTCAAACTACCTGCTCTGTACAGCACTTTGCTCGACGTGGGTTGTTTTTAAATGTGCTTTATAAATAAATGTGACTTTACTTGACAAACAAACATTAAGAGTTTTATGTCCATATATGGTAGGATAAATCGATAACATAATTATTGTAACAAGAATCAAAACTGGAGAGAAGTAAACATCCTGCACACTTGACCAATCACAGCTGCCTTCCTGTCAGAGAGCTGCAGCCATTTCTGCAGACTATTAAAGCTGGATATACTGTACATTGGGTTACACAAGGTAAGTATACATACATAATACTGTATATAAATCTATATGCTACACGTCATGAGTTCTGCATTCATTAAAGTGCAGGCTGCATGATGGATGGTGTGCCTTCGCAGCCAACATACCTGATGAGCGTTCAACCCAAGTCTTAATGGGTCAACGTGCACGATATGAGCTGGCTACAACTCTGGAACCGCGTGGTATTTATTGTATATACATTAATCAATTGCCTCTCTATACACACTGGGCAGTGCTTTAGTCACTCGCCCGCTTATCTTTGATGAAAAGAAGGCGCACTATGGTGGGGGGCACCACGGTCGTGTCTACTGAGGGAGCAGGTCCCCCAACGTCACCGTTCAGACTTTAATACATCTTCTCTATATCAACGCCACAACTTCTTCGGCCTCAGCAAAACATACAACCGTTTTTGGGCGTCTTGTTTGCATATGACATATAAACACAATAACTAGCGATTATTTTCCTTATCAATGAATATGCCGATCCTCTTCTCGATTAATCCATGCTATTTAAAAAGTCAAGAAATAGTGAAAAATGTCTATATAATATAATAGTGAAGATTGACGATTTATTTCTAGATTAATCATTTGGTCTATAAAATATGAATCTTGAAAGTTTCTCCAAAGTGATGTCTTTAAATATCTTGTTCCGTCAGTCCAAAACCTAAAGATATTCACTTCAATAGGATATAAAAACAGAGAAAAAGATAGAAATCTCCATATTTGAAGGCATTTTTGCATGAAAAATGTCTCTACTCAAAATAGTGGCCGATTATTTTTCTGTCGATCGACTTCTCAATTAGTCGACCAATAATTGCAGCTCTATTAAACACACTCAAACCTTTTCGGTAATATAAAATATGGTTCCAACATTGCTTTGACAATTGCATGAATCCAAACTGCAATCTAACCCCTGGGCGCACATCGATCTGTGGGGTGTGGATGCAACATAAAGCTGTCCCGATTTGATTAATGGAATTTTGTGTTTGGGGAAGTGTCCATTGACTGGAGCTTTAAGGACATGCTCCCTCACCGACATGTCTTCTGCAGTCACCTTGACTGACCCAGTTTGCCTTACTGAGAGGCCTTCGTTTAAAGCCAAACTGATGTTTGCTGCTGTCAGTCACACACTTTAAAGAAGACAAGGGGAAGTCAAAACACAGCCTTAACCCAATAGGCTCACACAGCCTCATCCTGTAACATCAGAGGACCTTTTCTGTAGTGTCACACACAAATTAGCAGTGGTGGCGAGTTGAATTTCAAACTGTGGTTTGACACATAATTGCAGCAAAAAAAAAAAGAAAAAAAAAAAAAGCAAAACAAAATGATCCAGGAAACAATGCATTAATCCTGCAGCGCTAAAACAGGCTTGAAGAGGGGATGTTATGAGTGCCTTGTTGCAGAGCTGAAAAATTATACAGTATTTGTTTTTTTGGCCACAAGGAGCTGATATGCCTTTACCTGCTACTTGTGTTTTTCTTGCTTTTGCTTTTTCTTTTCAAGCTTTCCCTCTCTCCGCTGCTGATGAAGGGTGGCATGGAGGCATAGCCGTGTTCAGCTTCTGCAAGCAAATAAACAACATAGTGGTCACATGTGCATATATATATATATATATATATATATATATATATATATATATATATGGCAAAGCAAAATATAGCCACAGTGAAAAGACGGCAAACCGAGAATAGAAAGACTGCAAAATGTGCCACATTTAAGCTTTTTGGAATTCAGTAGCAAGGTCTTGTGTTGAAGTGCAGGATGGATTTCATGCAGTATCTTTTTACAGTATTTTCTCCCCTCAGCCTGGACAATGATGTCATCTTGAACTGAAATAAACCCCACTAGCAAACCACAACAGAGGGAAAGGAGGGGCCTCCATGAAAGCAATGTCTCCCTGCACATCTGACTGCATCTGCCACATATGCATTCATTCTTTCATCATCAGAAAGGCAAATGCACGAGTGTGTTTTTTTCCTTTCTTTTTTGCACATTTGCAATATATGCCAAACGTATACATTATTTTGTGTAGGCCATGCATGTTGCTGTGTTGTTGTGCATAATCTACTGTATTTAATGCATGGCCCGAATACTTAATGTTGAAAAATAAATGGCTGCAACAGGATTTGAAATAGCTCTGAAATGACAGGTGCATACATTAGCGTGATTGAGGGGGAGGGGTGTCACTGTCATTTTTTTCTTGCACATAACACAGACCGTAGAAAACAATACACTTTACCTCGTTCCCTGCGCTCAAGGTACTCGGCTGCTTCGATCAACATCTGCACCATTCCGATCGCCGCCATTTTCAACAATAACACTGATAATAATATAACAATCCGATGAGGGATTCCGTGGATGTACACAACTTGCCTCAGGTCCTACCACTGGTGTCCTTTTTACACTGATCTGTTAGTTGTTTTTTTTTTTTAATTAAAAAAAAAGGTAACGTCAAAGAGTTAGTCAAACGGGTTATTTAAAAAGTTAAATGTCCTGAAAACAGCACCAGTTAAAAGCCAACCTCTTCCTTAATGATTGTTTAAACGGTTCAAGGGTTTAGTGTTAGCTGGCCAACACTTCTCTGCTTTGCCCTTTTTTTTTTAATTTTTTTTTTTTTTAAAATCAAGAAAACTGCTGAATATCGTTGGTTTTCTATGTAGTTCTTCGAGGAAAAAGCGGCTTGTTGACAAAACAAAACGGGTTTCTGGACATATAAAAATAAACCGAGTATTGTTCTGGTTGGCAAAACAAAAATAAGTTAGCTAACGTTAGCGCTAGTTGGTAATTTCACGATAAAAAAGTGCTAGCTCGGTTGATTGTAAAAGATTCAAAAAGCAACCGTTGGCTGTTGAGTTGTCACAGACTTGCCTGGTGTAAAATGGATTTTTTTTTTTTTTTTTTTTTTTTTAAACGAGCTAGTTGTCTTTAAAAGTTCAACCGACGATGTCGTCCAACCTTATCGGTTCAGGGCTATGTGGCTAGTTTTGTGCTGGCTTATCACGCGTGATACGTCTCGCTGGAAACGCAGATAGCGACTGACATCAACAGTGTTTATCAAACTGCTTCCAAAATAGTGGCTTGTTGATCTGGACGACAGCTAACTACTGTAGCCGACTTCACCACAAAGCTTCTGTGTGCTGCGATATGATTGGATACTGGACATAACAAGTCGAGCTCCTATTGGATGTTCACCCCGTCAATCATCAAACGGGGTCGGCACCAACTGCCACTAAAGCTCTATATCCGCCATTTTGGTTCTGATTCACATTAGCGAAAGCACACGGTGAGGAGCCAAAATGGTCACAGTTTCTGCGTTACACACTCGTGTCCCGTGATTGGTTGCTTTCTGATAAACTTGTTAGCTATTGGCCGAAATGCCCACGAGCTAAAGTGACAACGCCCGCTTCTGACAGGAGACGCGCCTCTCAGCCATGCTGTTTCGCGGTGTATGGCGATGATTGGCTCCCGTGGTGTTGTTTGTCTTATTTTGTGTTCAGGTATTGGTCAGATTCACATGTTCTCTTATTATTGGCCTCTTGCTTCTCCCTATCACAAAGCATATATCTGCGCAGGCGCACTGCTTACCGAAACATATTAGTAAAAGCCTGCTTCAATATGAGACAGATGGCCATTTTTAAAGCAGTATAAAATAAAACCCTGTACCCATTACAGTAACGACAACATGCAATATGTTTATCTGCTTCAAGAAATCCTTTTTCCAGGACTGAATGTAACAATTAAATTAGACACCAGCCTACAGCAAAGGCTTATAGAAAAACACCAAATTAGATTGAATTAGGTGACAACTACCAGAAAAAACACACAAGCAAGCGACACACAAATGTATACTCAAATAATATCTGTGTAAAAAGTCAGTTGCACTAGACTAATGCTATGATCATAATCAATTTACAAATGTTAAGTGTCAGTGTTATAACAAGAAAATATTCCTGCACATTATGGCAGATGCAACAGGCAAAATTGTCCTTTTCCATTTTTCATAATCAGGACTGCAAACAAACATTTTTAAACTGCTTTTATTTCAAATAAAACCGCCCACACACCTCAACAACACAAGGCTCCACACTTATCGATATTCAGCCACAGCCGTGTATTGATAGGAGACCTACTTATTTAAAAAGTATATACAGAATTGTTGCATAACACAAAAGAGGTTTGAAACAGCACAATACACAATATCATCCAACACTATGAGGGGAGCACAGATGTAAGCTTCCCGGTGTCACGAGTCGTTGGTATTTTCAGGCGATGAAGTCCAGTGGTCTGTTGAAGCCACCTTTTCTGTTCATGTACTGCCTAAAAAAATATATAAGAAAAACATTACATCACTGTTACCCTCGCAACACTTGCAGATTACATCATCGAGCACCAATGGGAGAGCCGGGATCTCTGCATAGAAACACCTGCTAAGGTGATTGGCTACAGTAACAGTGGTGGATGCTGAGAGCGCGCCGAAAAGTTGACACTTCAACTCGACAACTGGGGTTCAAACAATGATCACTACATAATGGAAAAAGGGCTTACGCAGCAAACGTGTGTGGCTGTGTGCAGCACTGCTGTAATGCTGCACGAATAACAAACAGCTCTATGCAATTAGAAACAATAGTTTTACTTTGTTGTTGACTTACCTGTATTTTCTCTTCATGGATGTATTGACAGCATATGCATTGACTGATCCATCAGTTTTCTTCCCCTGTGTGAAAACAATGTTACTGCTTCTCACATATTACAGTTCATGGTAAATAGTGTCATATTACTAACAAACAAAATCAGGGTTCAGACTTTTTAATGCAACTCGGAATTAAATTTAAGATCAATATCCGCGCAATTTTTCCATTTGGTAAATGTTTTTGTTTTTAAATAGAAGTTAACAATTAAAAATTAGATTTTACAATGCAACGTCAGCAACCAGTGATTCATAAAATCACTTTTTAAAGATCGATTTAAGACACTTTAATACCAATTAAGGCCTTATCTTAGATTAATGAATTCAATGCCTTTAAAAAAAGACTAAGGATCTACAGGAACCCTGGAAATGTAGTAGTTTTCAATTTCTCATTTTATTCACAAAACTCATGTGTGAGGATCATTTTGGAAGATAAGCCTTTGCAAATCTTTAAAAAAAAAAAAAATGTAAAATAATAATTCTAAACTACAATAATAATACTACAACTGAAATGTAGGGCTGAATTAGGTTGAGAAAATACTAAACAATGTATGTTATACTGTTGGTAAACAAAACCATGTTTTCTTTTTTTCCTTCTTTTTCAGGCATTCACTATGCGTTTGTGCAAACTCAGAGCGCAACTGCGTTAAAATGTTTCCTTGAGCTGGCCCACAAATATGAATGCAAACAAACAGTATGCCTTTCTTCAGTTCAGCAATGCAAAGTACTTTATTTTTAATAAACTGCACCTCCTTGTGGCTGCTCACCACAGGACACCCTTGTGTTCTCACCTTACTGGAGTCAAAGGAACCAAATCCCATCAGTTTCATCATTTCAATTTCCTCCTCTGTTTTGCCCTCCATGTCTTCCTCTGTCAAAAAAAGGATGCTTTTAAATTTTTGCAAAAATCATTAATGTTGCACAACATTTCCTCCCCAATTCATATGAATATAGAAAGTAGGAGCATATTATAGATCTAATACCCGAGATCTGAATGGGCTTTGCGGACTTTTCCTTTGAGTCTTTGTGCTCATCATCGCGCCGGTCAGAGGAGGAGGAGCGATGGCGTCTGGGGGGAGACCTGCAGAGGGAACACATGTGGCTGTCAAGTGGCTGCAGGACGGGGTTACTACGACGACCGCGATCAGACACTTCTACAACTTAACGTGATTAATATTGTTCATGATTTGTGTCAGTCTTTTAAAGAATAATCAACCTGGACCCTAATCCCTCATCCATGTCGGTCCACTAAACGTTTGTTTCTGCACAGACAGGCTCAGATTGTTATTCTAAGTGTCTGACAACATCATGTAAAGGAGCCTACAGAGAAATAAAACCGTTTTCTTTACATTTCTCTTGATGCGCTCTGTTTCTTTGGGGTCATGTGACCTGTTGTCTGAGTACAGAAAGTGTAGCTCAGTGTTATCTGGAAGATTTTACTCTCACAGCTGAATATTTAGCCGGTTTCCACAATGTGAATGTGAGAGAGTCTTCAGAGCAGATCAAGTGAGAAGTAAAGAAACTCGTTTTATTTCTCTGTAGGCTCCTTAAATAATCCTGTCAATCTGAGCCTGCAGAGGCAAAAACTAACTTTTAGTGGACCGACGTTGAGGGTGAGCTGTTCCCCCCCCCCCCAGCGATTACACTGCTTCACTTGGTTTTATTATGCTTATTTCTACCATGGTTATTGACTTATTTTATTACCGGTTTCTCCCGCTTTTATCTGAGTTAGCATACTTATTTTATTTTGCCTTTCATCTGCACAGTCCCTTCGCTGTACATTTCCCGATGTTGTCTCCATTAAACACAAAAACACAGAAAAATATGGTCCAAGTTGAAGAAGAAGAAAAAAAAAAAAAAAAAACATTACTAACTTGCAGATAAATGTACTTTTTCTCAAAAAAAAGGGCAAAAAGTAACATAAATGCACTACAAACAATCTAAAAGAAAATGCTTTTCTAGGACTATTCACTAGATTGATTTTTGATGACAATATACATTAAGTCTAACATTTTACAACTATCCTACACTTTTGTAGCAGCAAAATTCAAAACAGCCATAAATATAGAAACACAACGTCTTGTGGCAAAGAAAAATACCATCCAGTGTCCCAAAACGTGTTTCCTCACCTTGAACGTCTCCTGTGAAGAGATCGTGAGCGACTCCTTCGGCGCTCTCGGTCCCGATCTCGATCTCGAGAACGAGAGCGTTCCCTTTCCCGTCGCCTCCGCTCACGGTCCCGGGAGATTGAGCGGGAACGCCTTCTCTCTGCAGGAAAAAAGATCATATTAGCTGTGAACTGGAGAATTTTAACAGGTCATACATACATCCACACACCAACATTGGGAATTTAAGAGATTTTCTTCTTTGCTGCCCTTCTCTGCAACATGTTTGAAATGTTGCCGACCCAGGTACATGTACAAATGTCATTGGCAACATGAGAGTTCAATTTTAGTGTTTATATAATGTTTCTTTTGTAAGTTGTATGCCGCAAGTAGGGCTGAAACTATGGATCATTTTATAAAATCGATTAATTTTGTTCTGAAGACTGTCAAATGTATAGACACTCAATGTCAGCATAACTGGCAGATCATTTAATATGATAACTTTATTGTCCTTCAGTGGAATCATATTGTGATTAAATCATAGATATCATGATACACAATTATGTAATCCAAATAGAAAATAACAAGCACATACTAACTCAAATTTCTCAGCAAACCTGATGTGAAATATTTTGAGTTTTTTGTTTTTTATAGTCACACTTTAAAATACCTCTCAGTTCAATGTAATTAACAAACTGCAGATAAATGAAATGTCATCTGATTACAATCTAATCCATCTGATTACTCTATATATTTTGTATGTATGCATGTAAGCAATATCAGTTTATGGCAGGAAATGTGTATTTCTTTTTTACTTTGCGCTCAAGTTATTAAATAGATGAGAACACTTTTCTACTTTACATTTTGTATATAATTTACACAAGCGTATAAAAAAATAGGCTTTACCATGTGGTTATTTTTATATAGATTATGTATTTATTTAATGACCAGAAAATATGTGTCATGATATAGATCAATTCAATTAAAAAAGGACAACTCATGGGGGGTCTAGGGCACAATAAAACGAAGAATAAAAATAGAAAAGGGAAATAAATAAATCGAAATATGACATTACCTATATTGTGATTGAAGATTTGTTTTAAAAAAACAGCCAAAATTTACTGATAGCTTTAGAAAAACTGTGTGGCCTTCACATAATCAGACTACTCCAACAGCCAGTGGAAACACAATAATTAAATACATTTTTAAACCATGTTATCCAACTTACTCTGACATTAATCACGTTGATTAACTAAGATAAACTACACTGAGGAACATTCGTAGTTAACGTATAAATGCGACATTAATGAGTCACATTTTAAAAAGGTGTGAGTGACAGAAGTTAGTTGTCAACTTCTGTTTGAATATGTGCTTTTCTGCGCAGTAAAATGAGATAAATCGACGTTATTATTGGAGCTAAAACAGCTAGCATTGTAGTAGCATCGTTAGCATCATACGTAGTGTTAGCTAACTTAGCTAAATTAGCTAACGTAGCTTCTAGTTTCTTACCTCGTCTTGGAGGAGATCGACTCCTGCTCCTGCCCATTTCCTTATCAATCAAATGTGACACTCGTAGATCAATTTAGTACTGAATAGAAAACAATTTGAGGTGAGAAATATGAACAAACTTGGTTGTTTGTATTCTGTTAGATTAATGGCTGCCACTTAAAGGCAGGCTCATATATTCGAACTTCCGGTGACCTTCCTGCAGAATAGCGCCCCCTACCGACGCGGAGGAGAGTCGCCGTCTGCGTTTTAACATGACAGTGTGCATTAGCTATAGGTCTGGCCCTTTAGTACTACTACTATAGATAGATATAGTATATTACTAAAAACATAAATAAAACACAGATTTTTTTATGGCTGTTTTCTGATTTATGGAGTGATACAAAGAGATATCCAGAATCCCCTCTGTAAAAACCTTTGACTCTCATATGTCAACAAAATAAAACAAGAATTATGAACCTGCTTTATCAAATGTTCACATTTCTATTCTGGAAATGTGTGGAAATTACTACAGATTTAATAAGATAATGCCTCGTTTGCACATTTAAACATTACATTTCAGAAAACTTGTAATTCCAAAAATAATTGTCTTAATGTAAATAATCAACTGTTAGTTAAAATGTTATCATATACACCTGAAGTGTCTCTCCTTAAGATTAATAGTTATTTGACTATTGTTAGTATTTTTCAAAATGTGTAAATACAGAAACTAATGTTTTATGGTAAAAAATAGAAAAGGTCAGGAGTGCTTGTAAATTCAATTCCCAATTCAACGTTTCTACTAGTCGGTTTAAGTTATTATTAAAATTATTCAGTGGAAAAGTAACTAAGTACAGATACTTAAGTACAGTTTTGTGGTACTTGTACTTTACTTGAGTATTTTCTTTTCATACCACTTTATCCCTTCATACTTCTACTCCACTACACCTCAGAGGGAAATATTGCACTTTTTACTGCACTACATTGTTTTGAGAGCTTCAGTTATTTTACAAATTAAGATCTTTAGATATCATATTTTGTTATAAATTGAACTACCCATCAGTTTATACGAGTACAGACTGAACGATTTTAATAGTTTGTAATTTTTCGTGCAAAAATGTTATTGCTCCAGCATCTCAAATGTGAGGATTTGTTTTCTTTAAAATTTTTTAATATATTTTGAATGATTTTGAGGTTTCTGCATCGAGTACTTTTATTTTTAATACTTTAAGTACATTTTTCTGATTACACTTACATACTTTCACTTAAGTTACATTTTGAATGGAGGGTTTTTTACTTGTAGTGGAGGATTTTCAGCGTGGTATTAGTACTTTTACTTAAGTAAAAGATCTGAATACTTCCACCACTGAAATAATTATTTTATTAAATGTAGACAATTAAATTACATATTGACATAAATTGCACTGAAATTTCATGTCTTCTTAGTGAAATGGCTCTTATAAATACGCAATATTTTGTGTGTTTATTTCTTTTTAGACTAGTCAGCTAATCCAAGTTAAACTCCTGTTTAAATGTCAGGTATATTTTAGGCAAAGATTAGTCGTTAAATAAAAAATATTAAAATGACCTAAAAATGTTAATCAAGCAGAGAAAGACAGACATACACTAGACGTCCGGTTGGTTTTAAATCAAACTTGATCTTTAATGACTGATACATGGTAACCTTGCAACACTCACTTAAACATTCTAATATAAAATAAATTAAAATAAAGAGCAAACATCACACATCAGCATTTCTGATAACAGCTACTGGTTAAAACAGAAAAATAATTACAACTGTTAAGAGGTATTTTGCACACATACATTTAAAAGAAAATGAGAGAAGTGGAATGTTTAGTACTTTCAGTATCTTCCGTTACTGGGTTTCAAACTGCATCGGCAAGCAACAAATTATTTATGCTTCATCCTGTTTTGGGGTAATAGAGGCATTTATAGCGACTTGTGTTTTGTTGCGAGCCAGCTTTCTTTTTTCTTTGTTCTTCCCTGCTGCAATAATGTCAATAGGCTGATAGAGTCAAACAAAACCAGCATTCAGAAGAGCACAATCAGTAGCTATCAGTGTATTTCTACATGTACGGCGCCTGTGCTCACATAGTATACCTGCAACATCTATCTGATAATAACAACCAAATCGTGACTATAAGATGCCTATTATGATGATAAACAAATGCAACGTACGAGAATGTAAATATACACATGTCCAGTGCCTATTACATGGATCAGGGGTGCATAATTCCAACGTGTCTTGCAAAGTTGTGGATTTAAAACAAACCAAAAAAAATGGTATGAAACAAATTCTAAGTGCACAAGATCACACTAGTAACCCCAGTTTGAGAAATGAACGTTTGAATGCCTGTACAGTGAAGTTAATTAATGGTTTCATAGCACAGCAGGTGAAAATAAGACGCAAGTTAATACAGGAACTCAGTGTGTGACGAGAAGTGTCAGGCTGGAGCCGACCTGGGTCAAATAGTATGTGAAAAATATGATCAGTGTTTTAAACCTGCTTAAGGCGAGACACTACAGGAAAAAACATTGGAAAGAAAACACCCATAGATTATTACACTAATTTGTCTGTTTGTGTCTGTAGATTTCTCCTAAATTCACCAAAAGTTACATTACATAATGCCTCATTTGCACATTTAAACATAACATTTCAGAAAACTTGTAATATAAAAAGTGATTGTGTTAATGTGAGTAATGAACTGGGGAAGTTTCATGCTGATATCTATTAGTTACATTTTTGACCCTATTCACCTGTAGTGTGTACAAAATGTATGGATTTTACAATCCATATTTTTAAAGGAGGTTTTCTCTAAAGGAGGTTTTTCTCAGACTCTGAAAATAAAAAATGTTATGGCTATTGAAAGTATTTTCGGATTTCTGGAGTGATACAAAGAGAAATCTAAAATCCCCTCTGTAAAAACCTTTGGCTCTAATATGTCAACAAAATAAAACAAGAATTATGAACCTGCTTTATCCAATGTTAACGTTTCTTTTATGAAAATGTATGAAAATGACCACAGATTTAATAAGATAATGCCTTGTTTGCACATTTAAACATATTTCAGAAAACTTGTAATTCAAAATAGAATTGTCTTAATGGGGAAGTTTCATGGTGACATCTGTTAGTTAAAAATGCTATCCTATTCACCTGTAGTGTCTCCCCTTAAGATGAATCCCCACTTCGATCGAAGCAGTGAGTACCAGTGTTACAGTAAAGTATTTGGAAGTGAGGTTAGTACACGTGTCTGTGAGAGACATGTTGACTGATTGTGTTTGAATAGATCTGACGTGGTTTTACTCCGTCACACACTGAAGATTTCACAGTAGTATTTCACCGAGGTCAGGTGTGCCTGAACGCCTCAGGTCTCGGCTTTCTCCTTCTGCTTCTTGCTCTTTTTCAGGAACGAGGGCGGCTTGAACTTCTTCTTCTTCTTGGATGGGGACTTGGAAGGCGAGCACTCTGGGGTGCCGCCTTGTGGTTTGGCGGCGGGCGTGGAGGAGGTGTCGTTGGTGGAAAGAGCCTTCATGCCTTTCTCCAGCTCCTCCGTCGTCTGCTTCTCCTCCTCGCCTCCGTTCTGTATGACTGGAGAGTCGGTCTTTGCCTCTTCTGCTCCAAGTATTGTAAAGAGAATAAAAACGCAAAACAGAGAAAATTACTACAATAATTGCTACATAGACAGAGAGCCTTGGGGGGGGGGGGGTGCACAGCTACATGCTAGATATGTACACTGCAGATGAACATGCTTGCTTAAAGGAATACCTCACCTGCAAAATGATCATTTGTACACCAATTACTCACCCTGCGTTTCTATCAATTCTTGAAGAAAACTTTATTTTTCTCTCATGCCTCCACGGTCAACAAGGAAGCAAAAAATGTAAATGGAGGCCGCGTCTAACAACAGCAAACTATATCAAAACACAACTCGTGCAGAATAATCCAAATCTCATTTATACAGTCGTATGCTCACTTCTTCACAAACGCATGACTTTTCACTAAAAACCTTAATATTTAAAACTCTTTAGGCGAGTTGCGCGTCTGGAAAAGGGTGAGACCGTTTATGCAGAAGTGTTTTAAATAGTAAGGTTTGGGAAGTAGGGAACATGCGTCTGGATAAATGAGACTTGGATTATTCTGCACGAGTTGTGTGAGAGTTTGTAAACAGATGTTTACTGACGAAGGCTATGTTTTTGGCAATGTTTGCTTTGTTTGTTTGATTTGTCTGTCTGTCAGCAGGATTACAGAAACACTACTAGCCCTGATTTTCATGAAACGTGTTGGAAGGGTTTAGCATGAGCTAAGGAAGAACTCATTCAAGTTTGGAGCGGATCCGAATCCCGGGTCAGATACACGCATTATGTTTCACTTTTGTTAACATTGTGAGAGAGGGCATTTGTGCTGCAGTCATGTGGTGTCGGAAAAATTGGATAAATGAGTTCCCAACTGGGAAAATTCACCATCACGCCACCTCAACTCTGAAACAGAAATCTACGTGTTGTTTAAACACTCAGACCAATAAAACACATCTTCTTTGAAGCGTCCATGTTGTTTCCACCGAAGAATGACTTCTCAACTCGGAAAACGGGACCATCTGAGGAGCGCCTGAATGCACCATCGGCCTAGCCGGAGGTCGAGTGCCATTCTAGTTCAATATAGTTTTGCTGTTAAACGCAGCTCCCGTTTCAATCTATCAAAACTTTCCTCAGATTTTTGATTCTTTGTTCAGGTATGTGAAAAAATGTAAGTTTTCTTCAAGAAATTCAAGGCAACACGGGGTGGTCTGTGTGTTTGTGTGTGTGTGTGTTTGTGTGTGTGTGTGTGTGTGTGTAGGTGAAGTATGCCTTTAATGAGAAGTGGGTTGTTATCCTCTGTACTGGGAGACAAGACCAAAGCACCAGAAGTGTCCCCGATGAGACAGTAACACAGAAAAGCACAGCGGAGAAAGAACAACACAGAAGATGAAATGTGGCAAAAGTAAATCAAACAGTAACAACAGACATTTTGACCAATAACAGAAATAATGTCGATATATTTTAAGCATTTCCAGGGCAATGCTGGCTCACTGGCAGAGCCTTTATGAATGCTCATGTTCATAAGAAACACCATGTTACTTTTTTAGGTTTATCTTTTACATTTGTGCCATTTGTTTTTCATTTCGAGCTCTGTTTTAACTGTGTTTTCTGTTGAATTCGAAATACAAATGGAAAACAAATTCAGATTCAAAAGTTAGTTATTTTTAAAGTTATTATTTATTCATTAGAGTAGTTTTTTTTTTAACCCATAACATTACTGTGTTGCTCTCCTTATACAACACGCTCACATGATTGGATTACATTGAAGGTGTCTTTTTATTGTGCAGCTGCAATCTGCATGTAAAGTTGACCTAATTTCTATCATCAGGGCAATTTAATTGATCAATTTAATTTCACTTCCAGCTGTTCTTGTTTTAGCTAATTTATTTCATAAAAAATCTTGTGGTTTTGTTTATTCTTAAGGTTTTCTTATTTTACTAATTTAGCTTAGTTTCTTTTTTGTGTTTCTTTGTTCTTTTGTTGATTCTTTACTTGCCTATAGTGTAAATGAGGTCTGTAACTCAATGTATTTACAAGTTAATTAAAAGTTAAATGAATGAATGAATGAAAAGTGAATTTTGTTGGAGTTTAAATCCTCTTCATCGTCCTGATAGTATGGATCAGTACTTTTCAATGTATTACCTATAATCATGACAAGAATAGATTTATATCTAATCTCTATATTTCTGTTTTGTGAATATATTTCTTTAATAATAATAATGAAGCATACTTCTAATCTACAAGGCAAATCCTCCAACTCTTGTGAATTAGGGGTGTTGCGATACACTGATATCGAAGATAACCCTTAAATATGTTAATAATACACATATTATAATATTGTGTAAATAATCCAGCGTCTCTTAAATATTTTCCGTTTCTTTCTTTTTGTACGGTTTTGTAAAGTGTACATCCTTACACTCGTATTTTAAGTGTAATTAATTTGCCCAAAAAAAAAAAGACAAAATGCACAATAAACAAAGTTAAAGATGAATTTAACTGATAGCATTATTATTATTTTTTTTTTAAACTAAATTTCTATAGATATGGCGCTAATCTTGTTATCCTCAAAGTCACTAATGATGGTTGACAATATCTACACATAAGTTTTAATTACTCAAAGTGCCGTACTGAAGAACACATCTGAGATTCCAAATGTTATTTTTCTTCATAATTATACTTGCCTCGACTACATATAAGTGGCAAACATTTTACTTTTTACTCTCAACAAGTCGATGAATTTGACTGATAGCGGAGGTTTTCCCTATATTAGAAATCACGATTATATCGTTATGAAATATTTTGGCCACAATATTCAGAGGTGGAAGAAGTACTCAGATCAGTACAAGTAGCAATACTACATTTCAAAAATACTCTTACAAGTAAAAGTCCTGCATTTAAAATCCTACTTAAGTAAAAGTATTAAAGTATTGGCATCAAACTATACTTACAGTATGTACCAGTAAAAGTACTCGTTATGCGTAATGGTCCATTTCAGAATCATTTATGTGAAATCACTGGATCATGATTATTGATGCATTAAGGTCGAGATCATTTTAATTACTTTGTATACTGCTGCTGGACATCTTAACCTATAATTACATGTCAATGTTTATTTATTAGTTGATTTATATTTTGTATTAGCTCATAATCTCAGTCTGCAAAGTAACTAAAGCTGTCAAATAAATGTAAATAAAAAGTATGAAGTAGCATAAAATGAAAATGCTCAGGTAAAGTACAAGTATCCGAAAATTGTACTTAAGTACCGACGATAATCAAGTATTGATTATCTGATATCATGACAGCCCTGGTGTGAATATACAGAACATTGTTATTATTGTATTGTAATTGTTTCTGAATGTGTGTGAGCTGCATGTGAGGAGGTGGAACACAGAGTGTGTGAAGCGTGAGAGCGTGTAAGACTTGGAGCAGGCTGCTGGTCAGCGTGCAAAGCAAGCAGGGCGGACAGTCAGCGCTCTGCCAAGCCTCACCTGAGAGAGGAGGGGGGGGGCCCTTTGTGGGGGAGGTAGCGGGGGGAGACTCCTTGTCATTTGCCACCTCCTCCCCTACTCACACAACCACACAGACACACACACAGTCACACACAGTGAGGGAGAGTGAGGGCTCGGCTGTGCAGGAAGTTAAGAGTTGTGAACACAGGTTACGTGACGGTGACACGTTTGCTTTACGGTGCTGTGTGGCGCATTTAAACCTAAAAAAACTATATTTCTGTAAGTGAAAAATGAGTTTCGGTACATTTTAAAAACATTTGGTACCATGGAACAAAACTGAAACCACTTTCAATGACACCCATGTGTTATAATCTTCTTATAGCTCTGTGTAATTATAATTATAAGCA
>CALSBV010011216.1:5541916-5552905 GCA_943590825.1 Bovichtus diacanthus | reverse complement strand
TATATATATATATATATATAAATATAAATATATATATATATATATATATATATATATATATATAAATATAAATATATATATATATATATATATATATATATATATATAAATTAAAAGGACACTAAAGAGTTAATAAACGAGTTGAGTTGAGTGAATGAATCCTACCATTGGTCCCTCCATCCTGTTTCTTCTGCACCTCCTTGCGGTACTCCTCCAGCTCCTGGTCCGTCAGCTGGTTGAAGGGGTTAGGAGGTTCTGGCTCTGATGGGACTTTAGGTGGGCTGACAGGAGACTAAGAAGACAAGCAGAGACACAAGATCACAGCTTTTAATACTGCAGCTGAAGGAGCAGGAAACCAGATGGACGTTTGGCGGCAGTTTACCGGGGGACTGTCGACTGTTATAACGCTGGCGAGGACTTGAGACTGTGGTCCTGCTGTTTTCATGTCCTGGCGATTCTGCTGTCGGATCTGAGGAGAGGAAAGAACATTTAAAAAACATTTTTGATTAATGTGACAGTATGCACAGACAGGAACTGCGGGTAGAAGTTACCTTGTTTCGTGTCGCAATCACCTCCTGAGGGTTGGTGAAAAGAGGCACAAACTGGTTTGGGTTCTCCATCTTGATGGCCGTGCTGCCGGCCTGCGTCATCTCTTCAGATTTCAACCACTAAAAGGAAAGACAACCAACATCTAAACAATATCTCCTGATGCCTTCACAAAGACAATTGTGCAGAGGCTTAGGACTCAATACGTCCAAAACGCAGAAGATCCTGTCTTTGTTGTTTAGTAGGGCAGCACATTTCTGCCGGTAAAAGAAAAAATTATGTGAAAAACATAATCCTTTAGATTATTATAATAAATGAATACTACTAAATATTCACTTAGTATCGCAAAATAATAATGTTTAATAAAAGTTTCTCATTATTTTGTCATTTTTTTGAGATACTAAGTCATTATTTTGCGATGCTAAATCGCTATTCTGAGAAAGTTTCTCATTACAGTATTATGACTTACAGGATCTTTTTCTTTTTCATCATATTGGCAGAAATGGCCTTCCATAATTTAGTGATTTGCTTCCTCAAAAAAGTATTTTATCCAGTTAAAAAAATATGTTTTTTTCCTGTTAGTTTTTAAATCAAGCACTTTGATAATGTGGATGTTTGTCCAGCAGAGGGCAGACTCTGCACCGTCATCTTTCCCAGGCTTTCCCCTGCAATGCAGACAAGAGGAGAGAGAGGAGGGAGGGAGGGACTGAGAGGAGAGAAAACAGAAAGGGAGAGCTAAGCTCCTCCCACTGATGGAAGACTCATTGTTTTCGTCTCCAAAGGACTCATCACTGCAGCTCTGCTTCATCTTTTCTCCAAGGCACGTAGAAATAAAAACACCTGCGCCACAGTCTCCATGAGAATCAGAGGGCAAAGTGTTGATTTAGGATTCATGCACATCACATGTAACCAATTTCTAACTGATTCTGTTTCTCCTCCTTGCATCAGCCATCATCTTCAAGCCTTTTTAGTCCCCTCCCTCCTGATCCCTCTGCTCTGCAGCTTCTTAATTTCTTCATACCTAAATATCACTACATTACTCACAATGAAGCGCAGTTTGCACAAGAGCTGCAATACAATAGAAGCCTAACTAAAATGTTAAATGTTATCTGTACACAAGCATCCTTAGAAGAACTGTGCCTAAATAAAATACAATCTCTAATTGAGAAACTTTCAATCAAAAACGTTCCGATTAAAGAAAAAGTAAAGTGTGTATCTGAGGAAGCAAAAAGGAAAATCGGGGGGGTCGTTCCCTAAACATTAGGGGGAAAAACATTTAAATGCTAATGAGGCAAACTAATGCTGCAACAACTAGTCGAATAACCAATTAGTAGATCGAAGGGAAAACAAATAAACTATTTTGATAATCGATAAATCGTTGAAAGTAATAATTTGTGCAGAAATGTCAGGAAATGCTGTTTTAAACATCTCAAATATGGATATTTCCTGCTTTTGTATCATATTAAAGTGAATATCTTGGACTGCCAAACAAGCATTTAAAGACACCATCTTGGACTTTAAGAAACTGGGATGAACATTTTTCACTGTTTTCTGACATTTTATAGATCAAACTACTAATCTAATAAAAATATCTGCATATTAAATCGAAAATAAAATGATGTTTAGTTGCAGTTCTAGTCTGCACAACGTTGTGGATGTTGCCATAAATAATTAGTGCAGATAATGCATGTTTCTGGACTACAGTTGGGACCATCACAATTATTTCACAAATGTCTGGTCTGCAACATAAGACAATTCTTGAACTCCCTCTATAGTGTGTGTATCGGTTAACAAAATCAGAAGTAATGAATCCCGGAGCCTCACAGTGGTGCTCCGGTTTCCCGGGCTGGCTTGCTCCTGGTTGACTTTTTGGTAGCTGTTTGGGGTGTTGAGCCATCGAGTCCTCTCCTGCTGCTGGCGCTGAGCGAAAGGGTGCTGCCTCAGAGCCGGGTGGACTCCGTCGTCATCAAACTGGTGGAAAGCCGTGGCGGTTGCGGGCACCTCCACATCCCTCCGCGTCCGCGATCGCTCCAGCAGCACAGGGAAACGATAGGCGTAGCCTGTACGGTAGCCCTGGAAAAACAACACAACACAGAAGCTTCAGCTTTGATGGACAGAAAGCAGACACTTTTCCAATGTTCTCGCAATATTTTGGCTGCGTCACTGAACCAGAGGTTGTAACAAATACAGAGTAGAGGGCCCTCGCTGTGCGTGTGTTTTTTAATAATTCATAAACAGAGTCTGCTTAAATTGTGCATTCATAGGGGCATCTTCTGTCTCTGCTGTTAAGTTACTGCTGATGCAAACTGAACATTTCATGCTGATGCTGCTTTACATTAAAAGCTTTCCATCTGCAAACCACAGGAAGGCTTTTATGCTTTTATTGTGGCGCAGCTACAGGAAATGGAGCAGTGTTTGTCACAGAGCTCATGCTGCGTTCACATGATCGTGTGAGGGTTAAAAATATCGTGCATTGACCATATTGCACTATATCCATTACATTTAGGTTGAATTACCTTGAAGGACATAGGCTGGTGAGGTTTTAGTCTTTGTTTGTCTCTTCAGGGTCCTTCATCTTATATTATCAAGCAACTCACCGGTTATATCTTTGCTTTTCAGAAAAATAAAAAAATTCTAAGTCAAAGTAAGGGTGACCACCTTACTATTGTTGTGCTGCAGAACAATAGACGAGATTTTGCGGGATGCTGACATGAATATTATTTACAACAGTAAATACCATAACCTCCATATATAACGTGAATGTGCCATTAGTATCTAACTGTTCAAATGTTCAACAAAAGTTGATCAACACGGCAAGATATGGACATTTTCTGTGCTTTTTGTTAGTGGATCAGTTTTTAATGTTGCCTGAGTGGAGTAGTAGGAGAAGCAGCAGCCAGTGAGCAGGTTAGATAAAGAGCTGCAGCGTGATTCAGCAAACCTCCCACACACATTAAGGTAATAAAGGGGGAACTTTTATTTGATTCCCTTATTTCATGGCATTTAAGTTGTACAATTCTATTTTATTTCTTACTTATTTTATTGTATTTAAGTTTTACAATTCTATTTAATGTTATTCTATTTTATTGTTATTTTATTTATTACATATTTTATTGTATTTAAGTTGCTACTTTTTTAAAATTATTTAAATTTTATAAATCACTTATTTTATTGCATTTATGTTGTACAATTTTATTTTGTTTTTTACTTATTTTATTGTTATTTTATTAATCACGTCTTTAATTCATGCTGTTTTATTGCTATTACTGTTATTACAGGTTTTAATCACATTTTCATAATATTTATTGTCTTGTGTGCGTTGGTCTCATTTTGTCAAACTTTTAAACAGTTTAATTGTTTTTGTCGTTTCTGTTGTTTTGCATGAGGTGTGTTTCCATGTTCCTCTTTTTATGCGAATGTTCAATTTGCACATAAAAAAAAAAATCTTAGTGGAAACGCCAAAAATTCGAACAAAAACCTTGAAATAACGCAAAAAACATATTTACCCTTGGTAAGTGCAATGAAAACAGATTCGGTGATTAAATGATGACGTACACGAAGCATGTGCATGAGCTTCCTCATTTAAACATGAAACAAATACAAATGTCAAATTTCCATCCAGTCTTCTACATGGTTTTTCACATTTTGAGGTCCAACTGGTGCTTCTTTTAAATTTGCGTTTTACGGCTGGACAAATGGCGTCACAATTGTTGTACATTATATTAAATTGTTATACTCTGGCATATATTTACTGCTATTTTCATAATAAAAAGTTGGGAAAAAAATTCTCCATGTAATGAATTTTCCCAATAAAATAAAAAAACGATATTTTAACTATATTTTCTTTTGCCAATTTTCATGAAATTCGGTAAAAAATTGCGATACATTTGGATGGAAACCTGGCTATAGACTGTACAGAGTTTACTGAATTTAATGCGTAAAAATGATTGAGAGAAAGTTAAACAAAATCTAAAAGATGTTTTAATCCTCACTTTAGACATGTTTCTGTTTAGTATAAGTGCTGCCTACCAAGTTATCCAGCGTTCTCATGAGGGCTTCAAACTCGTGCTCCCCGAGGCGGCTCTTGTGCAGCGGTCCAAAGGTGGAGCCAGCCCAGCCCACGGTGCCGGCTACGTTGGGTTTATGGACGGTCCGGTCCAGCAGAATCAGGTTCTGTTCACCACCGGCACAGCACAAAGCTGACACCTGGCAGAAAAAATAAAACAGATTAGAAGTCAACAAGTATCAGCTTCTTTTAGGCCGTTTGATAAAAAGATATATATATATATATATTTTTTTATTTTTTCAAGAAAAACGGTATAAAAAAAAAAAAATATATATATATATATATATATAAATTAATTAATAATATAATAAAAATAAATCTGATCAAAATAAATAAGATCAATTTTGTTGTAGAAGAGTATATATAATAGTATATATATATATATATATATATATATATCTGCGGTAGACTTTTCTTAGGACCTTTCTTAAAAAGAAATTTTAAGAAAAACAGTATATTAGTAGATCTTGTTGAATGAGGCCCAATGACCTTACAACCACACTGTAGGTCCTCCAGGGTTACTGCAGTGTTTCTGTGGCACGTGACACTCTATTGTATCATACTGCAGTGCAGAGTTGCTGGCTCACTTAGAGTGAAAGAGAACCAAGAGAAGAGCAACAGCCCAGGTGTAGAATTGGTGCATCTACATTATTTACACACGCCAGCTCATTCTCCCACTCACACACACCCACATACATGCAGTGGCAGCTCTTTACGTCAGCCATTAGTCAGTGTAGTGTGTGTGTGTGTGAACTACCTGGATCTGGCAGGCAGCCTGGATGTGGTAGATGGTATAGAAGGCCTCCTCCACAGACTCCCCAAGAGCCACGATGCCGTGATTCCTCAGCACTAGAACCTACACGTCATGAAATCAACATTCACACAGAATTCAAAAATACTAGTGGCTTTTTTTCTCTCTACATTCTACATTTTTTAAATGAAGCTTTAAAATGTCTGCCGTCATAATATAGGACGTCATCACCCGAAAAAATGTATTTAAAAAAACTTGAATAAATTCTATAATAAAGTGATTCATTGGATCTTTTTTCAACCATTTTTTGTTATGGATGTATAAATATACTTGATGGTGCTGTGAGTTAATACAGGTGCGTGGCTCTCTTTTTTGTGTGGCAAGTGGAAGAGAAAATAGTTTTTTGAAAAAATGTTGATTTAAACATTTTATTTTTTTTTAAAGGGTAAATGCCAACAAATATGGATTAAAGCAAAATATAATGTTAAATAAAAAACATGTTGGGAATTTTTGAATCACACAAGTCTGAAACAATCCCACTGGAACCTAATTCTACTAATAGAATAATACTAATAATATTAGTGCAGCCTCATCTTTATCTGACAATGTGCAGAAATGGCAGCTTTAAAACACAATGAAAGACAAAGGGCTGCAATTGAAGATTATTTTAATTTGGTCACAGGGGATTTATGACTTCATGACGAGCATACATTGTGATGTGCTTCTGTGTGCAGCTTTGTATTGTAGTATGTTTTTAATCTGTGCTGTTTGTTATTGTGTTTATTAGTTTGGACCACAGAAGCAATAAGCAATTATTAGTTAAAATCCGGTGACATTTATGTTTTAAACTGTACATGGTTCTTTTTAAATAAAATAAACAAATAATAAATATTGTAGATTATCTGTCGAATATTTGTTGTTGTAAAAAAAAAAAAAAATTTCAGAAAATTGTGAAAGATGTCGATTAGTTTCCCAAACCCCAAAATTACTCAAACCCATTACTCGATTATTAAAATAGTTGTTGATTAATGTAATAGTTGACAACTAATCAATTATTCTTTGTCGCTCTAGTATAGACAAGCAAAAAAGCTAATGTTGATTCAGTGTTTGAATGTCAGCGTTATAGATAGAACTTTATTTATCCCTTTGGAAATTGTTGAAATTGTTATAAATGAAGCCCTAAAAACCAACTTCATCATTTATATTTTACAAGAGCTGCAGGTTACCGAGAAATGTCCCTGAGACGAACTCCCAAGTTTAGTCTCTAAGCAGCAGCAGCAGCTTTAATAATTAATCCAGGGAGAAGATCACATCACCTTGAGTCTTTTCTTCATTCATTCATAAAGCTGAAACAACCCACGTGGGACACACAGGCTACGCAACGGCTCAAGCGGGCAATGATACGCACGTTTCAGATTAAATGTCTTTTCTCTCTGGTGGCCTGCTCACCTTGCAGGTCGGCCCCAGGCTCTTCTGCAGCTCCACTCGGTCCTCCTCCTCCTCCATGACTCCGTTGTAGTCGTAATAAGCCACATCACCGACCAGCAGAGCCTCATGGGACAGTGACAGAAGGCCGCACTTCATCGCTGAAACCTGGAGATAATTCGAAAAGGTCATAAAAAAAAAAGATTAAACAGGCTCATGTTCACAGTGTTGATGTCAGAAAGTGCTTCACAAGCAAATCCATGCTGGACAACGATATAATGTTATCAGACTCCAACAGAACAAGATGCTGCAACTGCTACAACCATGAGATCATATCCAACTCTAAAATATGTAGTTTAGATGGTATTCCATTTTAAGAGTGGTGCTGCAATTTAGGGTTATTTTCATTATTGATTCATCTGCCGATTATTTTCTAGATTAATCGTTTGGTCTGTAAAATGTGAAAAGTGAAATAATTTCCATCCTAGTTTCTCAAAGTCCAAAGTGATGTCTTTAAATGTAAACTTTAAATTAAACGTAAACATATTAAATTCACTTTAATATGATAAATAAACAAAAAAATACTTTGTCATATTTGCTGAAACTGTCACTATAGCCTAACAGTAGAGCTGACAGATGATCTGCATAAAAAATAAAAATAATAAAAAGTCTTCTGCCTCCTCTGAGGGCTCCTTAAGGCTTTTACAATATTCCACCTGGCCTGAAGGAAAACAACCAATCAGAGGCGAGGAATCTCTAACGCAGTGTCAATCACTGCACGTGTCAAACAAAAAGGAATCACGATTCTTTTACTATATTCCCCATCTCTCGCCTCAAATGTTTGCAGGAACATATTTTAGTGTCCTGTTGAAATGAGAAAGCTAGTTAAACTCCTCGCTTCCGATTGGTTGTTTTCCTTCCTCATTACTTCCATGTGTATCTAGATGTGACCAGCAGAAGTGTAAAGGTGTCTCCTCTAAAACTGCACGGAGCTGTGAGCTAATGCCGAACTCTCCCTTTGGTCCAGGCTGACTCACCGCAGCCGTGGCCGGTGTGTGGAGGTGAAGCAGACAGCGAACATCTGGCCGCGCCGAGTAGACGGCCGAGTGCAGGCTGAACTCTTCCGTGTCCACGCCCAGGTTGGTGCTGCCCCGCTCCACCACCTCACCCAGGATATTCACCTTTACCTGGAAAAACATTAAAGCATGGTTATTGATCAATTATATAATACAAATAGACTAAAAATAGACCTAAATACACTCAGTTGTACACCTGCACAATCTAATGCAATCCAATACAACTGTTCTGCCATTTAGTTGTTTTTATCTCTTTTTTAAGGGAGACCTGGGCAAGACACAAAAAAACACATAGTTACAGACAGAAAACACAAAATTAACTAAAATGTAAGTATAAGGTAAAGTATAACTCACATTTCAAGAGGGAAATTTAACAGAGTCAGTTTCATAACTCGGTAAATTTAAAAACATTGACATCTGAAGGAATAAAAAAACTTTTACAGCTAGTAGATCAAAACATCTAACAAAGGCAAGAATCAGAAAAAAGATCTGCATGTGTTTTAAAAGCTCTCAGCTATTTTATTGTGCAACGTTTTGATCCAACAAACATCTTCGTAAAGCAGCAAAATCACCAATTACCTTAATTAGATTTGATCCAGGAGCGTTAAAAGTTTTTTGGACCCTACCACATGTCCATCTTAAGGAATCTTCCTTTAATTCTTTAAATTTAAAAGCATTTAACAAGATTAATTTATTGAGTTTCAAGTTATTTCTGGAACATAATCCATGTCAAGAGTGCACAATACACAAATTACCTTTTTTCCAATTTCTGTACGGTCATTTGGGGCAGAAAGCATAAAGTAGTCGTGTGTTGTCCGTCACTTTTCTGCGTGATCTAGTCTACTCTTATGATGCCCATAATGTCGAGACGCTCATAGAGGGGTTAATTCATTGTATGTTTTAGCACTGAGGTAGAAAGTAGAAGGTTGAAACGCCACCACAGAGATGGTAGAAAAGTTGATTTGTGTGTTTTTAGTTGTCCAGCGATATGGAGTATGCACCTGGAGCATTACCGAGACAGAAACGGCACCACTAATAGAGTATATGCAAATAAATTAATGTATATGAATGTAATAATGAACTCTGACTTTTATTTAACTTCGATTTAGGTGGTGTAGGCAATGCTAACCATATATTTTAGCAAAATAATATTACTCAAATTCACAAAAACGTCCTGTTTCATACAGCATACGGTCAGTCGGAAAGCTGCCGCAAAAGTTGGACATTTTTTAATCATACTTTAGTCAAATTCCAGACCGAACATATCGGAAAATCAGAGAGGTTCCCAAAAACGCATGAACCTTCGGTTGACTCGCGTATGTAAACAGAGCTATGTGTTAACGAGCAATAACCATGACCTGAGAAATAAACAATGTCAACAAACACTGAACACTATAAACCTAAAAGGTACAAATCAGAGCTGTATGGAGTTGTATTAGCCTGTAAATGTGTACCTAATAAAGTGGCCATTGAGCCTATGTGTAGCCTTTATTCCAACTCACCAGACTGGATCCAGTCACCTCACTGTAGGCCAGGCCGTGTGGAAGCACCAGGAAGTGTTCCTGTTCTTTACTAACACGCAGCTGTCAGGGAGGGAGAGCCGCATTAGTGAAGACAGACAAATAATGCAGGCAAAGCTATGCTAATCTAAGATAACATGTTGTGGTTTTCTTGCTTTAACTTATCCTTATGAAGTAAATGCTGATTGCACAATGTAAAGGCTGTAAAATAATCACAACAGCAGCGTTCAATTTGGTCTCTTAAAAACCCTAGCAACTTGTAATTCTGTCTGCTACCGGGTACGATCTCCCGGGGAAAAGAAGGCTCTAGTTGCAGCAAACAGGAAGTGCTTCAACCATGGCGCAACCAAAACAGGAATTGGATAGCCTTCTGTTATCCCCAGTTACCAAAGAATAATAATTTAAGTTATGGGTAGTTACTATCCCGAGTGTGCCGTGTTGCCATCTATATTTCCCAGGGTTCCCACACCTTCTTAAACATCAAATTCAAGGACTTTTCAGGGACTTTCTAGGCCCATTTCTCTCAAATTCAAGGACCCAACACGGCATAGTTTTAGACACGGATCAAGGTCAATTAGTGTTACAACCCTGAGAATCTTTATAATGAGAACAAGCAGGCTTTACAGAAGCTTACAGACAATAATTTAAAAAAGAGAGCAGCTTGAATGTGTGAACACTCACTGGCAGACTATCACAGAACAGCAAAACAATATATTGTGTGAATTGATTTACAAGCTCAATTTTCTATTCTTGCACATAATATAAAAATTCAAGCACTTTCAATGACCCATGTCTAATTAAAAAAACTTTCAAGGCCTTGATTTTTTTCCCCAGTAACAGTAGGAATCAGGCTTAATGGAAGTAACTAGCACTAACTCCAAAAAGTCAAACTATGTACTCAACACTGACGTGATGAAAAGGTCTGTTCTGCCTCACAATAAAAAGGATCAAAAATGAAGACAGGGACGTAAAAGGTAAACAGGAAGTGGTACTAACAGTGAGACATGTGCGGCTGATCTGGGCCCAGCCGTACAGATCAAACAGGCGATGGACACTCGAAAGCTTGCAGCGCATCAACCTCTCCCCCTTCACCATGCTGCCAGGCTCCCAGCTCTGCAGGTCATTGATGGGGGTCACCATCATCATGTCTGTGGGAGGGAGGGAGAGAGGGAGGGAGAGGGGGAGGGAGAGTGCAGTGAAGAGGCAAAAACATAATATCACAATCTCATTTAATCGCAATCACAGTCTAAATTGTAATATTTTTTATGATGTTTGAAATGCCCTGTAGACTACAGCCATAAAGAGTCAATTATTTTTTTCATTGGCACCATTAAAACACACATTTTCTATTAAAGATACAACACAGGTTTTCAAACGATGATTAAAACCTGCATCGTCTCTTTTTTGGCAAATTAATAGCACTCAAAATACAAGTCTGGGGAGGTAGAGACAGTGAAAAGACATTAAACTAACTATCTGCCAATATATTATATTAACATGATATATATACATACATACATACATACATATATATATACATACATACATACATATATATATACATACATACATATATATATATATACATACATACATACATATATA
>CALSBV010011216.1:5466686-5491916 GCA_943590825.1 Bovichtus diacanthus | reverse complement strand
TAAGAAACAAATGACAATCATATCATCATAACCCCTGGTATAACCCCTGGTATAACCAGTATGTGTTTTTTCATTTTACAAATCGTCCCAACTTTTGGCAGCAATCTGGATCCATCTTTTTTTTATATATACCATCGTATCATGTTTTCTGTCGCATAGATTGTCCCTGTTGTATTTTTAACTATGCTGTTTGTTCTGTACACACGTCACCTATTGCACGTCTGTCCGTCCTGGGAGAGGGATCCCTCCTCAGTTGCTCTCCCTGAGGTTTCTTCCATATTTCCCCCACTAATTGTGGGGTATCTTTTAGGGAGTTTTTCCTTGTGCGATGTGAGGGTCTAAGGACAGAGGGTGTCGTACTTTGTACAGGCTGTAAAGCCCACTGAGACAAATGTATAATTTGTGATATTGGGCTATATAAATAAACTTGATTTGATTTGATTTGAATCTGCATTTTAACTGAAGATATACTTCTGATAACTAGTTTGCTCTTGATGTTTTAAACATATCCAACCTGACAGGTTTCCAACATTGGTCCAAGCCATCCGCTCTAGGGTTGAGACATCTGTTGAATAAAGAAGGTGATCAAATCTGAGTTCTTACAGCGTTAATGTTTCTTCATGGTATAAACAGCATGAACGAGTGCTACATTATCCATTAATAAAACAGTTTTCAGTTACTTGAGGACAAACTGGTGATAACAAATGTCTTGTGCTGAAGGTTCAACGTTTCACTTTAGACAGATGTCTTTATCTAAGCTTAACCTACACGCCTATGCACATGCCCGCCCTTTAACTAACCCTCTTCATCTTGATTTATCCAATCAGAAGACGAGGTACTTGTGAGGACTGTCTGAAAGGTCTGAAAGCCTCTGAAGCGAGGGCCACACTGAAAAAGATCAAATGCTTTGTGTTGATTGCAAGCTTTAATTGATCATTTTACAAATTTAGGACATGTCTGATTGCTTATTGTTGGGTCTGTATTTATTCCTCTGTAAACCGTATGAATTCTGCCTGTATTGTGTTTAAAAAGGTTACCCCATTAGATGATTTCTGCATTCACATCGTCTACTAGCTGAAATATTTCATTATGCGAGCGGCAAACTAAAAACCACTGAAACCACTTGCATGTAAAAGCAGACAAATCAAAAAAGGGGGAAATAAACAATGATGATAAAATAATATTAACTCAGTTTCCCAAACTCCTTCGACATTTCCTGAAAGCCAATTTGTTATGCTAACATTTTAAAATGTCGTATAAAAATATTTTATGAACCTGAAAAAGTTGAACTTATTTAATTGCAGATGCCTTCATAGGAGTTTTTTAAAAAATTTAAATGTTACTTAGATTAGAAGCGATTTTATCCATTTCTCCTCTGTAAAAATAAGGGGTTGCATACCGTGCATGGTGGAGAAAATACACACTCGTGTTTTTGCTTCGTCCTTCGCACTGATAGAGTACCGCTTCCCGGGAGAGAAGCGTGCAGCGAGCGGCTTGGATTCGGCCGTTTTAATGTTTTAAGTTTTGGCATTTGTCATCAATGTTGTTACATGGATATGTTGTTCCCGATTTCTTCTGGGAAAGTAAAACATGTTCGATAAAGTGGAATATACTGCAATTCATTTTCAGTTGGATTTTATTTGTCCAGTAACCTGGAGCACTTTTATTTTGAAATGAGTGAGTGAGAAAAGTGTAACTTGGTGCAGTTTGGGAGACAATGGAAGTTGTTATTTATTATGAACAAACAACTGAATTTCAATTTTCCATGAAACAAATGTTTGTATATGCTGTCAATTATAGTTCTTAGAAAGTCAGAAAAACAGAGTCAGCAGGTCAGACTTTTTAAAAAGTTGGAATTGGCCAAGAAAATTGCGACCAATGAATCTCTACCAGTGTCAGAAGTGTAGCTGACAAACACCAAGCCGAAAATAAGGAATGTAAAATGAGTTACCAAAGTCTGATCAGGTGCTACTTGGATGATGAACTGATACGCAGGCATCACACAATGTTGCAACATCAGTCTGGTCATATCTCCGTCCTCCGTTAGCGGTTCTGGGGGCATGATAAAACTATCTTCCATGCGCTCCTCAGACATGTTCAGCAACTGTTAGGAAAAAAAAGCATGCAAGTAAAAATATAACCCATCAAATACTCACCTGCATCCTCCATGTCAAACACTGATATTGACACTTAATATGCATGCTGTGCTCAAAGAAAACCTTGCTGCATATTAAATGAAGCACTTGCTAAACTTTTGTTGCAGCCAGTAAAAAAAAAAAAAAAAATGTTCCTGAATGTTGCAGCTGCAGTCCATAATTGGGAAACCTATATTTTAGGTATAGTTTTATTTATATTTTGCTTCTAGGAGATGCACTGAATTGATGCACTTATTTAAAAGTGATAATTTGATGCAAAAAAGTGTACATCAGCAAGAATCTAGCCGTTTATCTAAATGTAAAAGTGCAATAAAAATACTAAAATAATTTTTTTATTTTGGCCATAATCAAGCGGCCCTAATAGCACTTAGTTGGTGTTATTTTGTGACTTTTCAATTCACCAAAGTCAAATAATGAACACAAACAAACAAAAATCGAGGCAGCGGTCGACCAGCAACTCCCCCAGTTCAGTTCCCGTCATAAAGGGCTGTTGACAGCAAGCCTTTCTTTTCGATGGTTAAAATAACACTACCCCAAACTGGAGTTGACCGCCATCTATTGTAGGTAATACACTGACTATAGATACTTACCTCACACAGCCGGATTAAAAAAATAAATAAATAAAAAAATCTGAATTATCCCTTCAAAGCCATAGCTTTCATAGCCCTTGTTTTATTTTAAACCTAATGTACAAAGAAATGCATAAAAATGGCATTAAGAAGGTGATTTTTATTCCCCAGAGATGCTGTTCTGTGTTTACGTAGACAGGTAAATTGTTAGGGGTCAAACCCCAAAGCCACTACATAAACAGTAAAAGATTATACATGGATTCTGTGCCACTTTTACAATGATGAGATTCCCACTTGCACGCTGTGCAGGTTAGTTTAATTTAACTGTCAATCCAACAGTCATAACTGCACAGAGGAGAAGACAAACACTCACATCATCCACTCTCCATAGGTCATTACCCAAGCAGTCAGTCTGGCCATAAGTGATTGCATTCTTTAGGAAATCAGTCCCACTGCCATCATCCTGAGAAATAGGAAATAACACTAATCAACATTAGAAAATAAGTGGCGGGACTGTCCTTGGAAAACAACAGAGGACACTTTTCATTTGATAGAGTCCTGATGAATGCAGCACTTACACTGTCTGCGTCCTGCAAAACTGCAAGAAGCAATCGAATGTATTCCGTCGCAGCTTTGAGTGTGTCCACTTTACTGGGCTTTCGGTCTGGTCGCATAAGTGGCACCATGCGCTTCAAGCGGGAGAACATGGTGTTCAAGTTCCTGATCTGCATAGAAGAGAGACTGAAGTTTCACATTAACTTTGTGCCGGACGAGATCATTGTAAGAATTCTCTCTGAGATTATGCAACCACAAACAAAGCAAAACCATGACGATGAATAAGAACATGCTTTTGAGCACAGACGTGTAAAGAACAAGAGCCACAGATTCAAAAGAGACTTGTTTTTTTTTTTGTAATTTTGCATTACTTTGTAGATGTTTTGCGTCTCTTTCTAGACGTTTTGCTTTCTTTTAAGTCGTTGTCCTTTTCTTTTGGTCATTTTGCATCCCTCTGGTAGTTTGGGTTTCTTTTTGAGTCACTTTGCAGATGTTTTGCGCCTCTTACTGTTTTTTTTGTGTGTCTCTTTTTAGTTGTTTTGCCTCTTTTTGGTAGTTGGGCTTTTCTTTGTAAAGGTTTTGCTTGTCTTCATGGTCTTTTCATGTCTCTTTTTGGTTGTTTTGAATCTCCTTTTAGTTGTTTTCCTGTCTCTTTTTGGTCATTTTGTATTTCTGTCGTAGTTTTGCCTCTCTTTGTGGTCATTGTGTGTCCATTTGTGACTTTCCAACAAGAAATATAATAGCAGTAACTTCAAGCAGAAGCAATTGGGGCTTCCGAACCTGTTGGGCCCCTGGGCCTGTGTCCAGTGCCTGTTCAGTAAGCCATCCATGAGAAAATGTTGTCAACTATTACATTTATCGCACACTATTTTGATAACTGGCTTGAGTAATTTTATAAGAAAAAAGACAATTCTCTAGCTTCTTAAATATGAATATTTTCTGCTTCCTTTACTCCACTGACAGTAAACTGAATATCTTTGACTGAAACAAGACTTTTGAAGGCGTCGTCTTGGGCTTTGGGACAAGAGTTAGGCCTGTATGTTTTACCTAATATTGTCCATTATACATTATATGTGTTTAATTATGACGTTGCAATCATTACGCATTAAAATAAACCAGAACAAGCAGACCAAAGCTACCCTATGGAGAAATCTAGTTTGGTTAACTAAAGCAACTCAGAAAAAGTAGTTCAAACTACTAACTAAATAAAAAGTAGTTTGAGAAAAAAAAATGCCAAATATTTTACAGATCATACATACATTTCCTAAATTTCCCTCAGGATCAATAAAGTATCCATCAATCATAAACCAAAAAAATGTAATATCCCACAACACTTTTTTTATATTCAAGTTATATTTGAAGAAACACAAAAGGGGGTTTAATTACACTAGAAAAACAATGTTAAAATTAAATGCTTTTATGGGGCAAAAAAAAATAATTGTTTGTAGCATTAGTAGTTAACTGCCATCAACAAAATTAATTAATATACTTGAATCTCTATGCAAATATGACTGTAACGTTAGTTTAACTACAGCTAAATGTAGTTAAACTACTAGTTTACTTAACGTTACATTAAGGCTGGCTGTGTATGTGAAATATAATAGCTGACTACATTTCTAAGCTAACTAGCAACATTTCTAAGCTAATTTACGCGCTAGCAAATGTTAGCTAACAGAGTTTGACTTGACGTTGACCTGCTGTCGAACTTATTTCTAAACATTTAGACCACATTTCCACTCGACTCCACTTCCATTCAACATTTATTTCCACTCACTCTCAGTCGCTCCTTGGCGTTGACTAATTCTCTTTTTTTCACAGTTTCAATGAAGTCCTCAGCTACGAAGTATAAGCCTTCCTTTCCTCGTTTGAACTTTTCAATGTTGCTGTAGGCAGGGAGAGCAGACTCGCCCGTTAACCGCTTCAAAATGTCGCTCATTAATTCCTCCTCTGGCACCTTCATTTTAACGAGTAGGCCGAACATATGATAGGCTTAATAATCTTCTGTTGATTATTTTTTTCACGTTATGTTGTAATGTAAATATCAAAAGGCAGGAGGGAGCTGCGAGAGCTGCCGGATCCGCGCACGTGTGCTAATTAGCAGAACCTTCAGGGGAGGCTGTCCGTCGAAAGGTGAATTTAACGGCTGTACCGGTCTGCTACTATGAAGGCACTACAGAACCTATGGATGTATTAAGTTAACATTAATATAATAAAATCATATAATTAAATTCTTTAATTAATAAATAAATAATTATACAATTTAATGTTTAATTGTCACCATAAATAAATAAATCACAAATTAAATGAGACATTAAATATATAAATGGTAAATGTATTTATTATATTTATAATTATATTTATTTATATATTCCTACATTAATGTATCCATAGTATTATGGAGGGTTTTAAGGGCTGAAACTAAATATATAAATACAAAATATGTTGTATCATTAAAGGCTTGAATAAATAAATAATGATGTTGATTATTGCTAATTGTCACACATAACACATTAAATATATACATTTTACATGTATTTATTTATATATTTACACATTTGTATATGTATTTCTTTTTCATGTATCTATTCATAATTTTATTTATTTATTTATATATATATATATATATACACTTTATTCATAGTATTAAGGAGGGTTTTAAGGGACAAAAATGAATATATAAATACATAATATGTTATATAATTAAATGCTTAAATAAATGAAAAATAAACATTTTTTAAAATGCTAATTGTCACCATAACACAGAGACATTAAATATATACATTTTACATTTATTTGTGTATTTATTTATATATTTACACAGTTGTATATTTGTGTATATTACTTTATTTATTCATTTGTATTCTTTTTTTCTATTTGTACATTTTTTTATTTATTTACACATTTATAATTCTATTTATTTCTGTATACTTTCATTTATCCATAGTGTTATAGATGGTTTTTAAGGGTCTAAAGACATAAATACATAGCTAATTATATAATTAAATGCTTACATTTATGAAAACAAAAATAATTTAATTTAATTGTTTTGTTATTTAATGCCACAAAAGTTCACAAGACATTAATTATGTTAAATATATTTGTGTATTAATTAATTAATTAATTATATAAATATTTATATATATATATATACAAATAAGTGTATATATATATATATATATATACACAAATATTTATATGTATATATATATATATATATGTATATATTTATACCTTGTCAGATGGGTTGCTGAGCAGACAACTCCCAAGGGTCATTTAGGTATGCACAGACATCTATTTTTACATCAGGACTTTAGTTGCTGGATTTTTATTCATTCAATTCAAATAATTTTTTCACAGTCACATTTAATTGTTGATTCTTGGCTTCACTGGTTACAACTTTCACAATTGTAATTTGTCTTTTCTGCAGTTTTAAATGTGCAAAAAGCTTCAGCTTTACGTACAAATCAAAGAAAGAAAACTTTTCTAAATGAGACCCCCAACCTGTGGAAGCTTGATTCATACCGCTGAGGCCCCTTTTAGCTAATCAGTTCCCTATACAAAGAATCCTCAGGGTGTCACTGCTGAACACCTTTTCCTTCTCGCTCATTCAATCCCTTTTGAATGAACTTCAATTGCACAATTACACACACTTCATGTGGTGTAGCTCTTGAAACTTTAGTATGTAGTGCTGATGCATTACTGCATTGCTCAGCCAAAGCAAATCTGATGCTGAAAACCCAGAAATCTGAAGCCCCAAGAGTCATTCACGGATGTTGGTTTTATTCAATTTGCTCAGCGTATAACACGACCAGGAGTCTACAGCCATGCCAGCAGCTCTGTGTGTCACAACCTCAGACACAGGGTAGGACTCAAATCACAACACCAGAGACAGATGTAAAGTATAAAATCAAATACTTTACTTGCAAAACACTCACAAAAAGGATTTACCAATAACTCTGCTATACTGCTGGTACACTGGATCACAACACTGGGACATAACAAGACAAACTGGCACAAAACCAGGGGAGACAGGACTATTTATACATGAGGTGAGTGGGCACAGGTGGAAACAATCAGGGCAGACCTGACGATGGCGGGAAAATACACAAGGGCAGGAAGTAAAGCGACAAGAGGTAAGTACAAAATAAAACAGGAAGTGCAATGACAGAGAGTGACTGACCAGACTGGACGTAAGACACGGAGACATGACGAATGACAGACAAGACGTGACTAAAACTAAACTAAGAACAAACATGAACTCTACTAAACATGAACCTGACTTACACACACTAAATAAAATAATAACTACAACATGAAAAACTTTAACAAATTCGACGAGACATGACAGTGTGAGGCTGAAAGAACAGAGCAAACTCTTTTATACAGTATCTATAGTTAGACTTTGCTGATGTGAATTACATGCATGTACATGCATATCACGGACTCATATCTCCAGCCCTTTATCCTTTCGTACCAGCAACTACAGAACTAGATCTACTAATCTGAGTCTTTACATGTCCCAAGGTGCTATCTGAGTTTGGTAAAACTTCTCTTTCTATGCTATCTTCTCGTTGCTATTCTACCAAATCATTCACTCTCTTCTTTTACTATTTCCCTTATTTGTCTTTTATATATTGTATGTGTTGTAACATGTGAAATTGCTTTTATGTATTAAGATGTTTTACTTAAGTAAAAGTACTAATACCAAATTTAAAAACACTTTGTTACGAGTAAAAGTCCTGCATTCAAAATCTTATTTCAGTAAAAGTATAATCAAGAAAAGGTACTTATTAGTATAAAAGTAAAAGTACTAACTCTGCAGCCAAATGGGCTCTTTAGGTATAGCATTCTAAAATATTCTAATATTAGATTTTTATTATTATTGATGCAATAACATTACAATAACATAACAAAAGCATTTGTAGTCGTTTTGTGTCTCTTTGTGGTTGCTTGGTCTCTCTTTGTTCTCCTGCTATGTTACCTTGGTGATATGTCCGACTGTGCATCATGCCACTCAGCAGGACTTGATTACAGTAATTGCATGCATTGTCTTCACTGATGCGTCTCCATTTTATTCATATCCTTCTGCTTTCACCCACTTTAAAAAGCGGGAGGAAAATGTAAAGAAAACTCTAAATTGGAGAAATTGAGGATGAAGAAAGAACTGAGGAATAAAAAGGGGGGGTGGGCGAGATCAAGGAGAAGAAAGAAAACATTTTGTGTTTATTTTGAGTCTTTCACAAGATTATATATATTTATTCATATTCATAACTATCTTCAATGAGATTTGTGTACGTAAATGAATCTAATCATTGTTGAACTTCCTATCCTATTATTACTATTACTATTACTATTATAATCCTATTTTTTTATTTACGTTTATTCCTTGTGTGGTGTGAACTCACCTGTCCTCTCCTGTGTTTCTCTCTCATTGCTGTCGCCGCTTTGACACCTGACGTTTACCTACAGGGATTAATAAAGGTTTTTTTTAACTTCTCTTATTTTTCTATCTTTGTAAACATTTCTTTCTCTGATTGTCTTTTTATTGTCTTTAAATGTTTTTGTTTTTACACTTCCAATTAACATATTGTAGGCTACATATGACTGCCACAGTCAAAATGAATTATTGTTAAACAATGCATGATAGTCTATGGATCTCAATTCATTCCTGTTTTCATTTTTATCCCAGGCATTGCAAACTTATCAAACTTTATTCAAATTCCAAAATGTGCTGTATTGCACACAAAATTTATTGTGATTTGCCAGACATGATAAAATGTGCACTCTTTGAGATTATAAATAATCTCAAAATTATAAATAACATAAATAATAATTATAAATAATCTCAAAGTGTTACGTGATGCATTAAAGTTTCAATGCAGGTTGAGTGTTACTTACGACAATCACATATTTTCTGAATATATCATTTATTATTATTATTTTCAATACTCGTATATAGCCTTTTATGTATTTTTATGTTCATTTTATTCAAGTTTGTGGACTTTGGTGTAGCAAAAATGTACTTTTTAAAGTGGAAGTGGTGTGAAAAGGTGCCTGTGAAGAGCCCAAAGGGTGCTTTTACTTCTTTTGTTTTTATTATGTATGCAGAATGGGGCTATACTTTGCATTTTCTTGCACAACTCTGTGATGTACAATGACATTAAATTACATTCTAAATTGTATCCTTGTTATTTTTTAACTCAAGCAATTATATACTTGTCTTCTATGCTAATTCTACCAATTACAAACAGACTTGTACATGCTGATCGCTTTGATAGGATTGATGGATGCATCAGTAAAGTAGTCTTCAGTATGCACATATATTTATACTGATGAATCCCTATTGCCGTCTACACTAATCAAAAGTACATCAGGATGCTTGGCATACTTAATTACGCTGGTATTGTTTTCCTTTTGTGTGTCTGTGTATGTGTCATCATAGCTAAATGTGCTTGTGGAGACTCCTACTGTAGCAGGAACCACCACAGAGGAGCTTTTGAGTACTTTTCCAGGTGTTTATGTTTCTGTCTGTATGGATGTGGACAGATTTTGCAACCGTGCAAGATGCAGTCACGAACCTTTACACGTGTGTAGTTGAGATCAAAATGAAGGTCGTGTTCGAAGATGGCCGTGGTGTGAGCAGGGGGGCAAGGTGCCTTCCCACTTTGCGCCCCACTTTACACCCCTGGCCCGATTTTAGTTCCACAATCAAAATTATTGTTTGATAATATTTTAAAAGTTGTTTATTTTGTCAACATTTTAAATATATCTGAAATACACATTACAGTGACATGAATGCAAGAAACTATTAGCAAATATCAATCTATAAAAAACATATTTTCTTCTCATTTAGCCACTCGTTAACAACCTTTTTTAAAGACACGTAAAGGCTTTAAAACTCAAGAGTGGGGTATTTACTTTATGTCGAGAAACAAAACATTAAAAATCTCTGAAGCTTGTGTTAAACACATACGTTATTTCAGGCATTTAACCAAAAACCCATTGACTTTGAGGGAACCAGAAGAGCTTAAGTTGTAACTCATTTCCGTGTTTTAGGACTCATTCCTGCATTACTCTGTGTTGGGTTTAATGTTTAAAGTATTGATAAACTACAGAGTTCCTACCTTAATCACATCAACAATCTATTAACACGGTGTTAGGAGTGCTGTTTCTCAGAAACGAGCTGTAGAGACAGTAACTAGGACTGATTTTCGACACCAATTTAAATCGTACTGAACACTCAGACTACTTTTTTAAGAAGTCAATGCAAAGATTCTTTCTTTTAAGGAAATAAAATAGCTTTGAGGTAAGCAAAGAAGTCCCGAAGATGGTTTACGCCAGTCAAGTGTTATCATTTCCTACAAAATTACACGTCACAGTTCAAAGACAAAAGAGGGAGGAAGGTGTAAAAAACAAAGAGTCTTTACTAACACAAAGTACAAGGAAACAAAACTCCAGGCAGGCAAACAAAGTACTAAAGGGTTAGGCTGACGCGGAATCCGTAATATATAGTCTAAGGTCAAAAAACTGGATCAGGGTAAAGTACAGGCAGGGTATTATCTAAAAGCTGGAAAGCTAAGGCGCACGGCACAAAGACAATCTGGCAGAAAAACTGAAATAACAGCAGAGTTAGATCACAAAACAACAACAGGCAAATTCAAAAACTATGACATGCTGGACATTTAGGGCCTGGAAGCAAAGGCAAGCTCACAAAAAATTATCAAAACAGACAGCTCGCTGGTGGAGGAAAACAACAGCTTTGTTTAATGACTTTGAAAAACTCCCTTCAGGAAGAAAATAAAGGGCAACAAAAACAACTGTGTTTTTATGATGTCTATTCAGCTGTGCGATGCTCCAATCACTTGCCATTATTACTGTCTGTCACTGTACATTTCAAGCAATAATTTAGTTTTTGTGCACATTTTTACTTTGACATCTCTATGTTTATATAAATATATGTATATTTTTTAAATTATAAAATGGAGCAACTGTGACAAAATCTTATTTCCCTCCAGGATAAATAAAGTATTTTTGATTCTGATTTCTGATAAGAAATGTATTCGTTGTGAATATTGTAGCACTTTCATCCCACTTTCGACTTTTTTATTGTTTTGTCAGCGTCATGCTTTCAGGTTGTCCGTCTGTCCCGTTCTCATGAACACGATATCTCAGGAACGCCTGGAGGGAATTTCCTCAGGTTTTGCACAAATTTAAGGATGAAATGTTTAGATTTTGAGGGTCAAAGGTCAAAGTCACTGTGATCTCACAAAACACAATTTTGGCCATAACTTTAAGAATTCATGTGCTAATTACAACAATTTCACACAAACGTCTGACAAACTAAAATGATAAAGTGATGACATTTTGGACTTGAATGTAAACTGAAACTTGACTAGTTGGGTTAGGATTAGGTTATTTTAACCCACGGCAGAGGAGGTTTTTAATGTATGACTATGACACAAAAGACGATTTTCCACGTGAGTAGACATCTTTCCATTTTATGCATTTCAACCAAATACTCTTTTCTTGTAAACTACTGCCACCTCCTTTGACCAAACATAACTTTAAAGCTCAGGCTATAAATAGTTTTTCATCTGATACCTGAATCACTGCTCAGATGTTCAAGTGTAAATGAGAGTGACCTGCTCAGACACCATGTCAACCAGGAGTTTCTGCTTGACCTACTATCTATCTATATCTACTTATTTTATTTTATTACACATGTGTTTGTCTCTTTATTTAACATGTTAGCTACTTATTTTGTGTCTACTTAATATATCAAATATATATCTTTTTACATTATTGGACATTATTTTTGGAGAAAATTTGAGATCACGTCGTGCCTTCTCTGCAGCCAATCAGCGCCATCAATTCGGGATGACGTCAACGAACTCCCAACTTCAGGAAGCTGGAACTTTCTAAGTACGTCTCCGTTTGTAACTGTCGTTACAGCCTTAAATTCACTCCTTTTAGACAAGAAACCGAGCGGCCGGGTAAAAATATTATTGTTTTTTGTATTTATGCTTTAAAGTAACTGTCTTCGTAGATCAACCTTGTGCGAGTTTAAGATACAGGAGGACGACAAGGACTTAAAAGTTCGCCAAACATCACTAACTGAAGATGCTAGCTTCGAGTTTGCTGGCTAACTACGGTACCGAGCTCCATGATGACGAAGTTCATAAAGTGAGTACTGGTGAAAAACACTTATTTTTTTGTTTGTTGTTGTTTTTGGGGACATTTGAATGTGTTACCCTGCTGTGAGAGAGTGAAAACAGGGGTCCAGCGCGTAGCCCGACTCCTAGCATGTATGCGATGTCTCACTGTCACTTGCTCAGTGTAAATATCCGCCTTAACCCACTATAATTATCATCACCTGTGAGCTCGGGACAGTATGTACATTGCAATGGTGAACATGCCATAAAGACTGGAACAACAGCACTGTGCTAACTGGCAAAGTGTGAGGCAGTACTGTGCAAACTGTATGTACAGTATCTCATGGCATATGTTGTATTCAGTGTATCTACTGCATGCATAGCTTTCTAGCTAGCTAGATATATATGGAAACATTAATAAGGCCTTTTTTTGTTGTACAAAAAACATTTGTACTGCACTTAAGTACAATCTTGAGGTACTTGTGCTTTACTTGGGGAAAGTAGTGTTTATGTACACATTTCACAAGAGGAAACATTGCAGAGTCAAAGACAATTCAGTTTATTTGAACTGATTAGCAGGCAATCATTTACGTTTGTATGTAAAACAGTAATTTACATGTTTCCTTGGAGTAAGAAGATATTGGAAGTAGGGTTATAACAGTATACTGGTATTAACATTGACAGTTATCATACCGTGAAGCTATTGTTCTGCACTTAAAATTATTCCACCTATTTAAAGCTAATTTACTTGCAGGATTCTTGCTGTTCGGAGTTTGCATCCCCATGATTATTTTTACTTATTGGACAAAAGTGTCAGCTAAATGAACTGTAAAGTGTACATTTGCTTATCTAGGGAAGTGAAAAACTGACATAAGTGAGTGTGTGCCTGTGTGTGTAAGTTAAAGGTACAAACAGTATAGCTTAATTGTTAATGATAATACAACATTAGTTCACAAGCTCACAGCTGATATTATTCATATTATTTCCATTCAGAATGAAACTCACTGGAGAACAACATGTCCTGCCCTCATGGATGGGGAGTGGGGCTAAAGATGCATCCTCCTCCCCTAGTTATTTTTTACAAACAGTTTATTGAGCATTTTTATAATGGTATCACGTTTTAGATGAACACACCCCCTCTGGTCAGACCTAGTCAGAGTTTGTTCTGACACCAATATCTTTGGGGCGTCCTAAGATATGTCCTCAATATGCATTCTATCTTACGTGCATGTCTGGCATTTTGAGAGGCCCATGGCACAACATGCGTTCAGTCACAAATCATTTAAGTTCGGGACTGGTCAGGTAACATTTTTTTAAAACATGTGCTACAATCTTGGCACATGTACCACAGGCATGGCTGTAGGCACACTGTCTTCCTTTAACTCTAAACAGATATTGAATACATTGAATATCCACTAGCACATGTACCACAGGCCTGGCTGTAGGCACACTGTCTTCCTTTAACTCTAAACAGATATTGAATACATTGAATATCCACTATTATATTGTATTACATTATTTATGTGCTACAAAGCAGAGGACTTGCTGCAAGAAATTTATTACAACAGCTGGAGGAGTTATTTGGAGTTAATCTTAGATCAGTCAGTTTCTCTGTAACGATTCTCGCTTGAATTTAATAGCCTTCGACAGGGACATTTTTTTCTTTTTTCGAGGGAAAACTATTGAACTTTTGTTGTGGATTATGACAAGGTTAATCCTAAGAGCTTCAAGATCAGACTTCCTTCATTGGAAACCTACAAAGGTAATAAAGACATGGATAGAATTCTAACAGTTGTTTGCACAAAAGTAAAGAAAAAAAAGAAAAAAAAAGGTCACCTGAAACAAAGTGACCAATAGGAAAGCTAACAGGCTACATTTTTAAAAGTCTTCTTTTAATTCATTCCCAAAACTTTTCTGTCAAGGTCACAGAGTTCACAAGAGTGTATCCGAAAACTGTGCGGCTGTTACTCAGTATTTCGAGCAATGAACCACAGAGCAGCACTAAATACAGCTAGCAGCAGTTTAAATTAACAACAGCTACACCCAGCAATACAAGCAGAACTGATTTTAAGATGCTTGTTTTGCATTAATTTCAGGCGCACCGTGCCTTTTTAACAAGCACCTCTTCACACACAGTATACAACTTGGTAGCAAAATAAAGGAAGAGTTTTTGAGCTTTTCTCAATGCAGATCTGTCCAATTTTTTTATATTAAAGTTAATTTGTTTAATAACAATACATTCATTATTTTATTTATTTACTCACTGCTATATATGACTTATTAGATTGCATGTAACTAATGCCAGACATTTAGGCAAAGGGCAAAAATGCCCCAAGGTATCTGAGAATGCTCCTACAAACTGTGATCGAGGGGCAAAAAATCCGCCAAGATTTCTGGGTTAAAAAAAGCACAAAGTGAAGTAAGCTAAAAATAAAAAAATGTTTTAAGTGTCAGATAGTTGAGTCTATAACTGTATTATTTATCCATGCTCAAAATGTCAGCAGCACTAAATATGGGGATGAAATAAAGCAAGCAAACATTTTCAACTGCAGTTATTCCAGCACTATCTATAAACTAATGCATTACTAAGGCTAATTAGAGCTAAAAAAAACAACTAAATTGTTTGTACTGGCTCCTGATTTCTCTCGCACATACAGTATAGATGGTATTCTTTCTACATACATATGATTGAACACTTCAGATAAGATAAGATAATCCTTTATTAGTCCCACAACAGGCAAATGTGCAGTGTTACAGCAGCAAAGGGACAGTGCAACAACAAGTAAATAAGTATAATGAATAAGTAAACCATTAAAAAACTAAATATAGTGGACGGACTGAACATTGAATTCTAATTATTGCACATAAGATGTAATGATATTGCACATGATATTGATATTGCACATTTCATATATGATATTGCACATATGATATATGATATTGCACATGAATGAATGAATTGTGAGTCTTGGTATGTGCGGTGCTTCTCTTTGGAACAATAGTATGCTTTGTATTTACTCACATTGGCACAAGGTAGTGATTACTGTTTGCATATTCTCTCCAGGGTCATTTCACATTACTATGGTTTTTTAATTTCCTATACTGCATTTAACAGTTTTCTCCTCCTCTCTATAATGGCGTAGGTGGACAAATTCCTGCACCATTTTCAGCTGTCGGATAAGACTTTGATGGATTTGTCAATAAGATTTCGACGAGAGATGGACAAAGGACTGTGCAGAGACACCAACCCCACAGCTGCTGTGAAGATGCTGCCCACGTTTGTGCGCTCCACTCCAGATGGAACAGGTAAAACGCCTTTTCATAAAGAGATATGTATATAAAATGGGTCCACTGATGTTAGCCTGCTGTCCTAGGTTCATCTCTGGTGGTTTTCATTAACGGCGACTCAGGTCTGCTACAGTAGTGCAAATCTCATCTGACAATTGTGCACATTTCTGCACAATAAGACTTTTAAAACGCCACAGCTCTTCCACTTTTAATTCAGATATACTCTACATATTTTTTTAATTCATTTTACATATTTGCATCGTACCTTTTTTGGTATATTTGTGGCTTGTACTCGTTTAAATTTTTTTTATTTTAAAAATATTTAGAATTTTTCAATTTTATTTCAATTACTTTATTAATGTATGCACAACTACACCAAAGCAAATACCTTGTATGCGAAAACCATTCTGATTCTGATTCAAAACCACAACAATATATTATAAGTCAAATAAGCCGAATACAGTTAAAGGTCAATCTTGAACATCTGACAATTAATTAATTTGTCAAACATTTTCACCGCTTTTCCCGCAAACAGAAAGTTTTACAGCGCTTTTAGTTCAGAATCAGAAACAGTTTAAAAGTAGGTTTGCACATACTGGCCATTTGTCTTAGTGATTTGGTGCCAAATACTTGCTTGTTCCAGCTTTTCAGATTTAAAGTATTTTTCTGCTTTTCTTGTCTTGTATCATTATAAATTAAATCTGTTAAGGTTATTGAGTGTTTGCCAGAAAAAAGGAGCAATTTGAAGATATTACCTTGGGCTATTGTTTAGGTTTTCTTTGGTTGTTTGTTTATTGATTTATGAAAATAATCGTTAGTTGCCGCAGTACTTGCATCACAGTCCTGACGGTTTCACGTAACTCCACTAATTGACAGTAGGAAGTGGCAAAAAAACCCAGCAATGTGCCAGCAAAAGATGATGAAGAAGAAGACTGCTAGTTGATGCAAACATGGATGTAAATGATAATAAAAAATATAACTGCTTTCTTATGAGTTTTCTTCTTTTTTTGTTCAAAGAGCAAGGTGAATTCCTGGCACTCGATCTTGGCGGATCCAACTTCCGGGTGCTCCTGGTCAAAGTTATGGCTAATGGCAAGCAAGAGGTCGAGATGGAAAATCAGATTTACACCATTCCTGAACACCTCATGAGAGGCAGCGGGTCTGCGGTAAGAGGCATTACACATTACACACAGCGAACATGTATCAGTGTCAGACATCAAATTAATATATTGATTTGATGGTCTAGCACACAATTATTCTGATTATTATTCTTCGTATTTATTATTTATATTACATATTGATTATATCAATTTTGTATTTAAATTCTTATATTATTTCTCTTATTATTAGGCTGCTATATTATGTTATTATAAAAACTCAAATTCTCTGAGATTTAAGTTACATGATAACATTTCTAAATAATATTAAATATTATTAAAATGATTTTGCTTTTGCAACGTAGCCTTTTGTATACAGTTATGTCAATAAAGCCACTTGAATTGAATAGTGTTATAGTGTGTGTGTCTGGATGCTGGACGGCAGGTGCTTTCACATCAGCGGAACACCCCTCTTGTAAATCTGAGGGGGGCGGCGCTGGTTTTTTAATTATTTTTTTCAAGGAGCACTTTATCGCTCAGCAAAATAAAAGTCTAAAAACACACAAAGTTGCCTGAACACTGGTCAGAATCAATTCAGAATTTGGTTTATTGCCAAGTAAATTTACACATACAGGGACTTTGCCTCGCTCTTCTTTTCAAATATTAAACTTAACAACATAGCCTATAAAACAAACGCCCCCCATAAACGCCCCCCTTTCAAAAATATTGCTTCCAGCGCCCCCCAACATTTTCTGAACACCCCCTGGGGGGGCGCTACCTCCCCCGTTGAGAACCCCTGCTCTAGCAGTACCCAATATGCCTTTTCAACAGATTCATGTTTTCATGTTTCAACAAAAATAAATATTGATTTGATGTTCATCAGCTTGATACTTTCTCTAGAGAAGAGTCGCCAATCTTTTGAGCTACAAAAACGAAGTCACTTTCAGTCTCAGAGTGATGGTCTTTTCACTCACAACTACCTTTTGCAGAGAGCACATGAACCAACAGTCGAACGTTTCAGTGTAGCGATTACAGAATTAACATGAATTAACAGCAGGTCAGTGATTGCTGTAAATGAAAAGCCTGCTAACGTTACCTGCATGTTTTCATTATAAGAGATTTATGGTGGAGCGTAAGGAATCTGGGTATTTAGCAGACATCCTTTCCATGAAACAAAACCTTAAGCAATCCTCTTATTACTTTTACTATTCTACTACGATATATGACATTATAGCTGCTCTCTGTTGCCTGATCTTTGGAGGCACACAGCGACTTCTACAGGCGACTTTGCTTTGCATGTTTTGACACTGCCCTCTTGATTGATTGATCTTTATCAGACCAAGTGTTTCTCATGCTTAGTTTAAAAGTCATGCTGCTTGAAAGAGAGAGGGCATTCGACATACACTTTTTTTTCAATGACTTAATTAGAGTCCTCCAGCTGCCCTGCAAACCACAGGCAGCCTAAATCCTACAGCCCAGGAGTATTCGATCAGGTCCACTTAGAGAAAACTTCTTCAAGCAAAGGTCTGGCCATATTTCTTGAGGTAGCCAATTTGTTGTGTCAATGTCTGTATTTAGTCAACAACTATTGATGTTTCATTAACAATCTGTTATTGCACAGATGGACAACATGCTCCCCTCAGAAATCAGATTTAGTTTCGCTGTGCAGCGTTAAATATCATATACTAAAATCAGACATTAGATTCAAGACTTTTTAAATCAGGTACAGGTGCACAAGGGCATTGGTATTTTGTGCAGATCTCTCAGTCAAGGAAAAGGCAATAAAAACTAACTATAGTAACAAATATACACATTATAATAAATGAAAAAGAGATATACACAATTGACAGATAATAAATATGTATTAGATTTCAGTCTGTCCATCTTCAAACTCTTCATAACATTATCGTTTACCATTCATTTCTTTGACTCATGTTCCTTTGCCTTGTTCATCCACTCTTTTTATCTTTCTTTCTGCAATCTCAATCAAAAATCTGTAGTTTGATGCTAAAACTATATTCACTATAAATAGAGCATGCACTGCCTTTTAATTGCGGATGATGAAGACAAAGAACAGCACATTCAGGAAATTATTGCCGCTATCAGCTCAGAACAATTACTAGTGGCAATAAAACAACCACACTATTTTACTAGTACAAATGCTACTACTAATAATCACACACACACCATACTGAAAATTAAACTTTAATTTTCCGCTCTTGGTTAATAAGAAAACTGACATTTTCTCTCTCCTCTAGTTATTTGACCACATCGCTGATTGTCTGGCTAATTTCCTGGAGAAGTTGGGCATAAAGGATAAAAAGCTGCCTTTGGGTTTTACCTTCTCTTTTCCCTGTCAGCAGACAAAGCTGGATGAGGTGAGTGTTTTAGAAAAAGTCTTACTGTTTATCTTATATGAATAATCCTCTTTATTTGTATATTTAGAAATGTAGTTGCCAGTTGGAGCCGGCTCCCCGGGCCTCGGACAGGCTCTGACAGCGTGTCTCTCCTCCCCGCAACCAAAACATTTCATAACCGATGAGGTGGCAAAAAAAAATGGACGGACGCACTTATTTTTACAGTCGATGGAGTCTCTGTTTTCTGGTGAAACAAGGTCAGGATTGATAAAATGACAGACCTCCTGATGGAGCTCCTGTTGTTGGATTTGTGCCATATGATTTGATCCGTTAAGTTCGGATGACTCGCGCAGCTCCACACAGAGCAAAATGTCTGAATATTATTAATCAATATAAAATTTTAATTTAAACACTAACTCACATTTCAATGAGTTTAAAATAACGTCACCTTTATCCTATAGGAGGAGCGCGTAAAACGTGATGTTCCACTTTGGATGCCTGCGAATGTGTCGCACTGCTTTTGCAGAAGGATTTATTTTCAGGACTTTATATTAAATGGGACAGTTAAATCTAATTATAAATCTAAATGATTCAATATGATACTGTGTTATGAATTAACATAACAAATAGTTGATACAGCTGTTTATGACTGTAGATTTTTAACTACCGGTATTTCTTGATTTTTATGAAATATATGTTTTTTGGATTTACTTAGTAATTGGCCATTTTGTATCAATTTGCAGTTTTTAATTTGGTGTTTGTTTTTTTTTTTAAACTGTTCCTTGTTTAACTTAAGTACCTCAATCAGATAGTTACTTGCGAGTTCTGTGTAACTACTCTGAACAGTGTGTTGATTAATTATAATGACACCATATGACAAGGCTGAAATTAGTCTTTTTTATTTTATTTTTTATTTTTTTTTGCAGAGTGTTTTGGTGTCTTGGACCAAAAGCTTCAGGGCGTACGGAGTAGAGGGCAAGGATGTGGTCAGCCTTCTGAGGAAATCTATCAAAAAACGAGGCGTAAGTGTACAAATCATAAATCAATGATTAATAAATTGTTGATTAAATCCCCGGACAGATAGAATAAATCTGGGAGAGGAAAGTGAAAAAGCAGCACTCTTCCCTCTCTCATTAACACCCCCGAGGTGCCTTTGAGCAAGACCCTCAACCCCAACCGCCCCAGTGGAGCTGCTCAGTGGCCAGCAGATCAGACTGGTTGTGCTGGGCAGCTTCAGGGTTACTGTTTTAAATTTCAGGTTTATTTAATTTATATAGCACTTTAAAAGCAAACAGGCTTTGCCCCAAAGTGCTTTACAAAGACGGACATAGACATACATGTGTGTGCATGTTTTGAAAATAAAAATTGAAAACAAGTTTAAACACGGAATCGGATAAAAAGAGAAAAACAGGTTACACACTTGAAAGCCAGAGAATAAACGAGGCACAGCCAACATGCCGTGCTGGGTGGATCTGAGGAGTCTGCAGAAGGGGGTTAGAAGCTTTGAGATATATGTAGAGATTTATAGACGAGAAGGGTTTTGACGTTTCTCCTGAAATGAACGGGAGCCAGTATAAGACTGCAAGGATATGGGTGATGTGCTCACGTTTCTTGGACCTGGTTAATAACCGCGCAGCAGCATTTTGAATTAGGGTGTGTTTTTAACAGGCAGAGTGCACTCTGGCACTCTTTGAGTAACGTTGGCTATATCCTATGTTTTCTAATTTATCTTCATGGGCACATTGTTACACTCTATGGGCTGTCCTGTCTCCTCATAATCATCCTCACTGACGAGCAAGAGGCACTCCTTTTTGTATTATACATATCGATAGGAATGTTTTTTCTTCATGCATTTAAACTTACTCTCATTTTAGTGTAGAGAATATATTGCTGCTCTGACCCTCTCTCATTGTGGCTTGAGGTTAGTTGAGCTCAAAACCGCCGTGGCAGCTCCCAAGGACATGCAGCAAGGCCCACCACCACCTCTTCTGATTTAAGCGTTTCACATACAGTCGATGGTTTCACATCATATTGTTGCCTTTTATTTCAATGCCTGAGTTGTGGAGAGCGCTGAGAGAATGACGATGGTTCATAATTCACATCTATTGATTCTCTGTGCTTTCCAACCATTGTCTGCCAAACTGCCATTGTCATGTCATTTTTGATAAATGGGCACTTATCAATAAGTCTAGCTTGCAGGGCACCTCTCCATGCACCTATAATATGCACTATAAAGGCTATTCAGCGATGACACTGATCATGAAGTGCATCCACAATGACAAGTGTGGCAGAGTCCACGTCAAACCCCAAAGTCCTTGTAAAAACAACATTATCACCTCTGAGAATAAGAGGAGATTTGGTGGCATGTGTGATGATGTTAACGGCTTCAGACGGTACGTGGTTCTAGCGTGTTCCGGCTCTCCACGGACGGTCTCCAGTAACTTTTTAATGAGCTTTCAGACCTGCATATTTTTTATATTCCGCGACTCATTATAAATGGCAATTCCCATCGTAGCCTCTGTATGTGTTATATAAAGCATCTCACCTATGCCCACTGCCCTGATCTCCCATGAGTCCAACATCAGACCCTTTCTGATTGGTCGTAATTTAACTAAAATGTTATTTGTGGAAATATGTTCATCTTTGCGGTGCAAAATGTGTTTAACTCTAAGATAACGGGCGACCGTTAATGTATGTAAAGGGTTATAACTCCTGTAATGCGGAGTGATGCGTATAGTTAAAAATCCCAGTCATGTTGGGACTATATCAGCTCTCATGGAAAGCCTCTTGTCCAATCAAATTCCTCGGTCTGAATTTACTGTTGTATACGATTTAAATTAAATGTCATTGCAGGACTTTGATGTTGACATTCTGGCAGTGATAAATGACACGGTGGGAACCATGATGACCTGTGGCTACGACGATCATCACTGTGAAATCGGCCTCATTGTGGGTGAGTCCAGTCTAAAGCTCACATGCCAGTTGGCAGAGCATTTGGATACTAATGCTGGAAGAAACAATACTCAATGAGCAGCATTTCAGGGTTAAAAAATGCATTGTTTTTGGGGATTGCCCAACATTTGCCATGTATATCACTGCCCATTGTGTACTATTGGAGATGGTGCAAACATAACCATGTTAATGGACAGTAAAGTATTTTCCCGTACATTGTGTTGTGATGTAGTGACTGTGTACGCACATGATTTAAATAATGTTCCTACTCAAACCATTTAGTCAGCCCAGTATGGAAGCATCTGCATTGTTATGTTTCTCTACTAGATTATTCAGGTTTTCCTTTAATTTGTCTCCTGTCCGTATATGTGCAGCAAGCTACTATTCATTGTCTAATGTAACCATAATGGTGTGTTTCATGTGCAGATTAAAATATGAAAAATGGGCAGAATGATTGTGGGAAAGGGAAAGATCCACTTTCATCAATGTTGTACCACTGATACATTTTCCTTTCTGCTGTAGTATCACAGTGTTATTTATTCTATATGTTAAACTAAATGCCTGCATCAAAATGGAATTCATGCATTTTAACACTATTATGCATACTGAAGAAATCCAGCAGAATTATAGTTTATAAAAGAACAGAATAATAGTCTGTTTTGCATGTTTTAAGGTTTTTCTCCCAATTTGAATCAGATAATTATCCGTGCACTGCAGGGTGCTAACTCTAAAGACAGTCTGGACAGACTTCTATGTTCTTTTGATTCACATGGAGTTAGCAATTATTTCTTTTAATCTGTCAGTTAGATCCCATCCCCTGCTGCACAGGTGTCTCATTAGCTAGAGAAAGTTCACTGTGCAGCAACAGGAACATGATCCCACACAGGCCCCCCACTGGTTAACAAAGCCAGTTATGTTTGGACTTTACTTTGTTGGATAAAGCAAATAAAGTTACATTACCTGAACATTTTCATTTTATGCTACTTTATACTTCTACTTTATACTTCTACTCCACTACATTTTGGAAGCCAATATTGTACTTTTTACTCCCCTGCATTTATTTACAGATTCAGATTATGAGCTAATACAAAATGTAAATCAACTAATAATAAACATTGTAATTATAGGTTCAGATATCTAGCAGCAGTATACAAAGTAATTAAAAGTGGCTCCGTCTTCACCAGCTGTGATAGACAAAAGAATGCATCAATAATCAGAATAAAATAATTTATTTATATATATATTATTCTGAAACAGGCCATTACACGTAACGAGTACTTTTATTTTTGGTACTTTAAGTACTTTGATGCCAATACTTTTGTAGTTTTAGTTGCGTAAGATTAGGAATGCAGGACTTTTACTTGTAAAAGAGCATTTTTACAATTTAGTATTGATACTTTTATTTAAGTAAAAGATCTGAGTACTTCTTCCACCACTGCTCGTATCAAATTGTAATTCATGTATTTTAACAGTTCTATGCATGCTAATAGAAATTCATTCATACAAAAAATAAATAATATAAATAAAAAATATATACTGTATATGTAATTCTTTTAAATCTCTTTCATAGCCAAGCAATACTGCTATTGTAACTTAAATATCCCTAATCAAATTGACTTTGAATTGAATCAGAAATTGAATCAGGTTGAGGAAATTAGTGGTGATACCCAGCTTTAGTTATTATTAGTTTACATTTTGCCTTTATGTGAGAGGGTGACCGCTGGATTAATTTGAGACTGAGGGACACTGCAGTATTTTTGGGTGAGAATTACTCGGTAATAGATATGCTGACATTCCTTCCCTCAAGGAACTGGTACCAATGCCTGCTACATGGAGCAGATGAGGAACCTTGACCTGCTGGACGGTGACGAAGGGCGGATGTGTGTTAATACGGAGTGGGGTGCGTTTGGAGACGATGGCGCCCTGGAGGACCTGCGCACCGACATTGACCGAGAAATAGACGCAGGCTCTCTGAACCCTGGCAAGCAGCTGTGAGTGTCTTTGAGCTTATCTGACTTTGTACTACATGAAACATCCCTCATTAGTGGCTTTACTTAACTCAACTGCAGACATGCTTATATTCTAGATGCCAGACTATATAGGCCACGTCAGTGGTGAGGTCTGGAGCTGCAAGCCGCCTTCAGCCCGGGCCTCTCCAAGCCAACCTGGAGCTGGATGTCCGGACCTGATTCTCGAGACATTGTCCGCAGTTCATATAAGAAAACATCCTAATGATGGGAAATGTTATTTTATATTCACATACTACATATCAAATGGCAAGATATAACTATTTTTTATCCAAACTAGCTCAAAAGTTGTCTTAAAGTGTGGATGCAGCTGCTCTGCCTGCTCCATTTCTCAGGCACCTTTGAGTATAATTATGTTTTATTTTTCTATGCTGCCTTGCTGCAAAAACATCAGAAACAAACTGAATTTAAGAGAACTGGACTGTGCAGAAGACATCCAGAGTGATGCTGGTTGCAGAACAGCTTATGATTTTATGAAAAGGAAATTTAAGTGCAGGTAATACAGGATTGCTGTGGATTAGGGGTTTGCAGTTCCTTGGATTGCCATTTTTATTTGTGAGCACGGACCACTTCACTAAATTTAAAAGTGGCTCATTCACACAGGAAATGAATGAGACGTAAGGAAAAAATATTTCTAAGGTTATACTAAATTGTATATATGAACATATTCACTTATGCCTGAAAAATGTGAAATATATGTCCTATGTGACATGTGTGAGGATTTGTGCTTACTGAAACACCCCTGGTGTTCTTTAGAGTTCACCATCTGTTAGGTTGCATTTGCATTTGTATGTGCATGTGTAGATACAGTATTTTTGGTAGGTCTGTTTGAAACTTTTTTTTTTTTTTTGTGTTGGCGTGCAGGTTTGAGAAGATGGTCAGTGGCCTGTACATGGGGGAAGTGGTGCGTCTCATCCTGGTGAGGATGACCAAAGAGCAGCAGCTGTTCAAGGGCAAGACTACAGCCGCGCTCCTCACCACTGGAAGCTTCAACACCAGCTACATCTATGGCATTGACAATGACAAGTTAGTGTGTGTGTGTGTGTGTGTGTGTGTGTGTGTGTGTGTGTGTGTGTG
>CALSBV010011216.1:5455155-5466676 GCA_943590825.1 Bovichtus diacanthus | reverse complement strand
GTGTGTGTGTGTGTGTGTGTGTGTGTGTGTGTGTGTGTGTGTGTGTGAGAGAAGGTCTGATGCAGTGATTGTGATACAGATGTTTTTGATTCAGTTTTTCCCCTCCCAACCCGAGTCATTTAATGAGTATTTGCCGACAACGAGTCCTGATCCGATGCTTCTATTTTCCTTGATAAAACAGCTGCACAGTGCACACTTAAAGTATTTTACATTTATTAAAATCAATTCAATGTACATGCTTGACAATTGAGTAGCTCTGCACTCTTTATATTTCACAAAATAGGAGTGAAGGAGGGAATTATGCTCTCCTTTTTAAAAGTGTCCTCCAGTGTTTGTTGCAGCTTTTGCCTGAGTTACGGGAATGAACTGTATTACGTTGACTGTATATTTTCGTTGTCCGTACATCTTTTTGGGCGGATTACATTAATTACTCTTAATGTGTTATCTCTGGTGCGGCTGAAACACCGCACCATACACAGCAGCACAACATAACTCTCACACTGAGCTGAAATGAAAACGAACGCACATAAATGAGGTAAATAACTATAATAAACAGTCTCAAAGTCTCGTCGCGTTGCGGAGAAGCTTTGCGAGTAAAAACACGTGAGTGACAGCTGACGACTTGTGACCATGAAACGTCTTCAAAGTCACAAAAGTCCAAGGGATTGTTTGACTTGACTTGAGAATAATCTACAAACAGTATCAGCATGTGTTAGTCAAGCTGGGAATCAATGACTTCCTTAAATACATGTTTATCCAATGTTTGCGTCACATTTGAAGTCTTAGTTGTAGGCAGGGGTGGCATGATAAACTTGTATTGAAGATAACCTTGATATTAAAAACTGTTTCCCAGGCAACAAGCTTTTGCCCTCTCGGAGGTACGCAGAATAATGTTAAAATACAGAAGTTTCGATTTGATAAAAGCACTAAGTCCGGCCTATAAAATTAAATAGCACTGTGATACTACAAAAAAGAGGAAAAAATATCAGTACAGAGTCAATGTAAACATTATTATATCAACGCCCTCGCTCTGACATTCGCTCACAAACGCACACAGAGCACTTTCAAGCACCCTCGCTCTACCTGGCATATGCTGACACACACACTAATGTAGCGATCCCTGAGAAACCAACTCTATATAAATATATTGAAGGATTGTCCTTCCACATAGCCCTATAATATATACTATCAATCCTATGTGTTTGTACTGTCATCCCATTTACCAGTCTAATTGCTGAAGGAACAAAGGACTTGCTAAATCTGACTGTCACTTCCAGGCACCTTTACAGAACTGTTGCTGCTACTGATGTTTGCACACTTGCGTTTTATTGTTATTTTATCATACTTCATATTTTGTAGTTGTTTATCACCTCTTATCTATTTGATGCCTTATTTCTTCGTCACATGTGAGTACGTTTGTAATGTGTGAAGTTCTTAATACAATGCACCGTTTGAGGCTGTTACATTTATAATTGCGTTATGCTTGCATGACAATAAAGTTGATGAATTATGAATCTTTACCTCCTGAACCACAGTTGCCCCATGTTTCTCTTTCCATTCATTTTCCTAACTGCCCACACTGTTTAGAATCACACGCAATGTGATTTGTATTCTTTACCTGCAGAGATGAGGAAGGTCTGGCGAGTGCGGAGAAGGTGCTCCGGGGCCTGGGCCTGGATCCGTTGGTCCAGGACTGCATAGCCACACAGAGGGTGTGTCAGATAGTATCGACCCGGGCTGCACACTTGTGTGCTTCCACTCTTGTGGCGGTGCTGCGGCAGATCCGGGATAACAAAGCAGCTGAGAAGCTTCGTTCCACTATTGGAGTGGATGGCTCTGTTTACAAGAATCATCCAGAGTAAGTGTTGCCGAACACACAAATACACTTATGTTACGGCTGAATTTCAGTATACAATAAGGGATAGAGAGGCAGGAGTGAATAGAGTTGAATAGCACACACTTAAATGTCATGTACACATTGACTGTTCATTCTGTGTACTTGCATGTTCCTGAATCTATTCTTCTTGCATGTCCCTGAATCTATTCTTCTTGCATGTCCCTGAATCTATTCTTCATAAATATGAAGGAAAATTTTAAAGAGCAGACTACTGGAAACAAAAGAATCTGCAGGAGATTGAAGTGAAGGTCTATTAGATTTTGAAACTTCCAAGTGGACCCTCTGACCCTCGTATATCTAATCTGATCCAGTTTCAGATGGTTCATGACTTCCCGTAATGACTGTATAGCATTTTGTATTGAAAGTGAAAGTTGGAGAGCCAGATAAACAACCCTTAGATTGTTTAGTGTAGTTGAGGCAATGAGTGAGTTTAACAAACAAGAAAGCACTTAAAACTAAAAAACCTAGTAGGTTTCACACATTTATTCATGTTTTCAAAGGCCATGATGTGGGATAATAACATCCACTCAAACACTGTAGGTAGTTTAGGGTAGTTTTTATATTTCCAACTCAACTTTCTAAACTAATGAGCTATGTTATTGCATCTGAAGGAGTAAATTGTGAATAACATGGCATTAATCTGCATTCTTGTACCTTTTTAACCTTTTAATGAGCTTGTCTCTGCAAGAGAAAAGGGATAACAGAAGTCATAACAAAACGACACATTTAACAAAATGTTTATCCTTTTCTTAGGTTTTCCAGGAGGCTCCACAAGATGGTACGGCGACTTGTGCCGGACTGCGATGTGCGTTTTCTGCAGTCGCAGTGTGGCAGTGGGAAGGGTGCAGCTATGGTAACAGCAGTAGCCTACCGCCTTGCCGCGCAGCATGCTGAGCGTCAGCGCATCCTCGACACCTTGCGTCTGAGCCGTGAACAGCTGCTGGAGGTGAAGAAGATAATGAGCGAGCAGATGGTGCTAGGCCTGTCGAAGCAAACTCATGAGCAAGCGAGCGTCAAGATGCTCCCCACCTATGTTAGAGACACACCAGACGGAACAGGTAGAGTCCACAAACGTATATTTAATTACCGCCAGTGACGTTTGGAGCGTCAAGCTCTTCTTCAGACTAGACTCCTTTTTTCCCCATATTTTATATGTTCTTCTGTTTAGTATTTATCGTCTGGATGTGCGTGCTTTTGTAAATATTCTTTTGAGCTTTTAAGGCACTACAGAGAAAAACTTGTTCTCTTCATGCACTGGACTATTTTGCTTCCATAACACTTTCAGACTAGTGGGAAGAACACTTGACTGTTCACCTGTAGTGTCTCCCCTCAACAGAAAAACAGACGTTGCACTTGACTTGTTATTGAGTTTCAGTTTTCTCTTCTCTAATGCTGCTACGTATGTTTTTGGTATTCTTCTCTTTATCATCATCAGAGCACGGTGACTTCTTGGCCTTGGACCTCGGGGGCTCCAGCTTTCGTGTGCTGCTGGTGCGAGTTCGAAGGGGAAAGGGACACAATGTGGACATGCATCACAAGATCTACAGTATCCCGCAGGAGACTATGCAAGGCACAGGGGAAGAGGTAAAACCTCACGGGCTGAAGCACTTTTAGTGTTTGACAACATAAGTTATTACAGCATCTGAAAGGTTTGAACTGAGGAACCTCTGCCATGTTTGAAGTTTAATACAAATTATGTTTAGCTTCCGTTAGCATTGCGAAATAGGGCATTTAGGTGTGGAAGAATGCCCCCCCCCCCAAGTCGGAAAAAACACTCGGAAACAGATATCAATGAGCAATAAAATACAACATACTGTATCTTCATGAGTTTGCATGCAGTTTCCTGATAAAGTTATCTAACTTTAACATTTCTTTTGCGTTTTCTATCTCCTGTGTTCCAGCTTTTCAGCCACATTGTGGACTGCATCGCCGACTTTCTGGAATACATGGGTATGAGAGGAGCATCCTTACCTCTGGGGTTTACTTTCTCCTTCCCCTGTAATCAGAGCAAGCTGGATCAGGTAATGTTTGATTCAATATTCATTATGAGTGTAAGAGTAACATATTAAAGCTACCTGTTTTACCAATCTACCAATATTTTCCTGAACTTCAGGTGTGAATGACATTAAGTTGACGGGAACAATATCTGTTTGCTTCCAGGACTTGTATTTGAATTACAATCAAGTAAAGCTTGTGGTTTTCAGCAGCATCAGTTAAGAAAGAATGCTACTTCTTTTCTTTATATTTATCAGCCAAAACCAGCAAAACCACAGTATTGCCCTCAGTGATCTATTGGAGTTCAGCTGATGACGTCCATGAGAAGCATTATGTTCTTCAATTAAAACCTGAATCACGACCTCCATATATTTCTAATGTCTATAATAAGAAATGATGTAAGTGCAAACTACCTTGTTTTTCCAGGGTGAAAACCCGAAACAAAAAACCAAAGTGCAGCCCAGCTAATGGAACCTTTACCAAATATAGGAAGGGTTCATCTTGGTCTACACACTGAAAATGCTTCTCCCTCAAGCAGCTGCTCACTGAGCTTCAGAGGACCACAAATCTCGTTAGCACTTTTTATCTGCGCGCTTCACTCACACAAATAATGTGCTGATGAATCGTAAATGAGGTTCTATCATGGCACTCATGTAAACAATTATTTATGAAAAAAAGTTACATTTTTTAAAGCAGAAGTATGGAGTATAACAATAATTCTGCAGCATTTAAAAAATGCTTTTGTTTCAAATTATGCAAACAACTGTGAGAAACTTAAGTAGAGTAAACAACCCACGAATTTCCATACAAACAAACACTTGAGTTGAAAACAAAAGACTCTAGTGTAATAATTTCAAGTGTTAAAGGTTTTAAGGTTAACAGGGGTAAATAAGTACCAGCCTGACTTAAGTCAGTGCGATGTATTTTTTTTTAGAGTTTACCAACAAAAAAAAAGACTAAACTTTTCCTCATCTTTTATTTCAAGAATCTGACAACAAAGCAAAATGTGCAGATGTCTGGTAATCGTGTAACTGGAGTTCTTCCTCCTCCTCCTCCTCCTCCTCCTCCTCTTCCTCTGTATTTACAACTTCACTCTCCATGTTTGCCCAAATCACATTACCTTGCGATGCAGCTGGTTTTGCGGCACCTGTGGACACATCTTTACTATCGCATGGCAACATTTAATTACTGCAATAATGCATTTTTCATTGCGGCAAACAACAACCTTTTGATTTATATTTTAAGCTCTGTAAAATAACTTAATTCATAATGTTTTGTTAATAATAAAGTCACACACAAAAATCACTTTTGTTGAACATAAACATTTGTTTAGGGCATTCTTCTGAAGTGGACAAAGGGTTTCAAAGCCAGCGGCTGTGAGGGACAAGATGTCATTACGTTACTGAAGGATGCTGTCCGCCGCAGACAGGTCGGTACACACATCACAAATACATTGTCAGAAATTAAACTGAGAGACAAAGCTTGAAGAATATAATGAGAAGTATGTCCATCTGGCATACAAACACTTTCCCTTTAGACTTGTATCCCCCTCACACTTTCTCCCTCCCTTATTCCCCGAACATTTAAGGTTGCAAACTGCTGCAGACAGGAAAGTATAAACTTTTTAGGTTCTTTATATTTTCCCCTACAAGAAACCTTTTTCCTAATGGTTACATCTGATAAGTTTAATGAAAAAAAACTCTATAAAAATCAATAGAGGTGAAATTTAATCGGCCATTAATTTGAGAGGAAAATCTAGTGCAGCATACACGTAGTTCTTTTTCTGTATGCATGCAGAGGGTTTCAGCCTAATATTTAATTGTTATGGGACATACGTATGTTCTGGATCATGCACTAGTATTTATGATAGTTAAAAAAACTTATAATACGTAACAATTCCCCATTAAAATGTCTAAAATAACTATACCTATGTTATAAACGTAGTTGAGTTGTGTACTTATATTATCCCAAATATTCTAGAGAAATGTGTAGTGTCCCTGAAGGCAACGTTTCCTCTCTCCTGTCATGATGTCGTCTCCCCTTTGAGCAGCGTCAGTGTTGTGTTTGTCTGCCAGAAGCTTCATAAACTGGTAAAAACGTGTCTTAAAACTGGATAAAAAGTCAGACACTTTTTACATCTGGGTGGTTTTTAACTCTATATTTGAACCGAATGAAGGATTTTAGTCCTCGGACGTCTGGATCTTAAGTTCTCAGAGAAACAAGCTGAGCTAACGTTAGCGGCAGCCAAACAGCGTCGAAGAAACACTGATTTTTAACGTCAAACTGCTTTATTCAGTGTTTTTACCGGTTTTATTCACCGGGTCCTTTAGTTTTGGAGAGGACGCCACCAAACTCAAGTCTTTTGTTATTGTTTAGATTGAGCGACCTCTACTGGCAGAGAATGACATTATGTGTCTTTTAAATATACACATTATTTAAATTATATTATTCCTGTAACAAGGATGTCATTTAAAATAATTTCTCTATGGTTTTACCAGTAATTATTTTATCAAAGACCACACAAGTTTAGTTTTTTACTTTGTATGATTAGACATCATAGGTATGTTAGGAATGGACACCAAACTTGATTTATTAATTTCTTTTTTTTTTGTGTCAAAAATAAAGCTGCAGTGGTCAAACATTTTATTCCGTTACAAAATTACAAGTTCTTTTAATGCTACAAAAAAGGTTCCCCGACTGAAGCACAGCTCAAGTTTCTCAAAGTCCTCCAACCAAAAGAAATCAACATAATTGGAGGTCATTTTACTAAAAGCTACATCCCGTATGTCCTCGTAGACAAGACGGTAAACCTGGCTCACACAACAGTCTGTGAGTATACATGCGTACTGTATAGTCAACAATTTCCCTCGGGATAAATAAAGTTCTATCTTATCTTATACCTGCCTTAGGACCATAATACAACCAGGACATTTTGGAAAGCTAAAGAAACCTCAGAGTAAAACAAAGTCGCCTCCTGTTCTCCATGAACAATCTCAGCACATATGTAACATATTAAAGCTCTAGATCTTCTATTTCCTATGACTCCTGATTTATAGTCAGGGTGGTTGTAGTGTTTCTAGTTTAATAGATAGTCCATCTCTTTATCACTGCTTCCAGGAATTTGACTTGAACTTTGTGGCGGTGGTTAATGACACAGTGGGAACCATGATGACCTGCAGCTACGAGGACCCCGAGTGTGAGGTGGGACTCATCGTAGGTAAGTCTGTCAACCCCCCACCTTCCAGTCTCTGTCTCTTTGTGACCTTTTTAAACATCATAATTAGGGATGCACGATATTGGGGTTTTGCCGATAAAGATATACACACTTTTTTTTTTTGTAGAATTAACACGATGCCTACTGTTATCGTGATGTCTCACTGGCAAATAGAATACAACACTTTTACATGTAAAACCTGCCATATTTATTTTTGATCTAACATATCTGAGAAAAAGGTTCATTTCTGGCAGGTTTTTCATTTTAAAGCCTTTTATCTACTGATGATGTGCAGATATCGTCGTGCGTCTCTAATTATAGTCAATTCACTGTGAGCAAAAGCACAACTCTTTGTTCTTTGAGTGCTCTTCAAAAAGTGACTGATGTTTTCCTTCCATGAAAGTTCTTAGAGTAAAACCTTTCCACCTGTCTTTGACTCAGGCACAGGGACCAATGCCTGCTACATGGAAGAAATGCAGAACATCGAGCTGGTGGAGGGAAATGACGGCCGTATGTGTGTCAACATGGAGTGGGGAGCATTTGGTGACAATGGTGAACTCGATGACTTCTGCACCCAGTTTGATCACGTTGTCGATGATTGCTCTAACAATCCTGGGAAACAGAGGTATTGGATGGGTCATTTATTACATATTAATCGACTTTATGTCAATGAAAAACAACCAAAAAGTGCCAACACAGCATGACATCACATGAAGTCATGAGTACAGTATAAACTAATAAGCGACAGTGTGCCAAGGACAGAGAGAGGCTCGCGACTTCTGTCATAGAAGAATTGTGCAGCAATTTAAAAGTGTAAAGTGCACCTCACGGGAGTGGTCCATTCAGCATTGTGACGGTTGTTTGAGCGGCTTGAGAGTCCAAGAGTTAGTTATAGGAGCTCAGTCCAGTACTGTAAGCACAGGAGTGACACGATGGTTACAGAATCTGCAGGCGCGTCCTTTGGTTGCAGAATAACGATCCTTTTATTGCTTCGCTGTACATGAAGGTGAACCAACTCACATTTTCACAATATAAAATACAAAATGTTGGTAATGCAGAATTCTTTATTGACTTCCTGTCTTTTCTTTTCGCTCATCCTTCCTTTATTCACCTTTTCTCAAATCTCACCTTGCACAGTCAATGCACAGCATCAGTTCTTGGTGAGATCTTCCGATCGCCCGAGGCGCTTTTACACTAAATGTCAACACCCATTCACACAGACTCACCTTTTGCATAGCCTGAAGGACAATTTGTGGTTCAGTATCTTGCCCAAGGACACTTGGACATGTACGATTACATACATATCATCTTAAATGTTAAAATGACATCTGAAATGTGAAAAAAGTGTATGTACATTTTATTTAATGTGATAAAGGCAATAATGGCAGTGATACAAAGTCTGTGCTGAGTGAGATTAATGGGTGAATTTTACCAGTGTCATCTTTAACTTCATGTTAAAGATGTTAAAGAAGCTCACTCAGTCACTCCTAGATTCCTCGAGCTATCTGGAAGCAGCAGTACGGGGACACTGTGCTGGCTCTTATTAGAGATATAGCAGTGTATTTTCAAAGTGCTGCATAAGTATTCGGTCTCCTTGTTCAGGCTCTTAAAGAAATCTCATCTCTAATAAAATGGATTATTAAGTGATTGTCCTTTTTATAAGGCAAACTTTCCGAAGTTTTTGGCAATTTATGTGTGCTGCTCTCCAATTTCAGTGTTTGGCATTAATATAACAAATGATGGTAGTTGAAGTTAACGTGTCACTTTAGTAAAACTTATCAAAGGAACGAGAGAGCAGTGCACATTGTGCCGACATCGACGGTGTGCTGTGGATGTAGTGTTGTGCGATGTACAGAATAAACATCATGTAAACCCAGAGGATGGAAAGAAATGTCAGCGCTGATATTATAGAGACGCTGCTCAACTGGTGGACTCTGCCAGTATCTCTATGGCAACGAGCCAGATATAGATTACATGCACATCAGATGTCAGGTCGGCTGATTATCCTTCAAGCCTCAATTGATTTGAACTTTGCGTTTCACTCTGCCCTCCTGTACCTCACCACCTCTGATCCTGTTGTATCCCTGCAAGAGATTTCTTTCAACTAGTTCCTCACTTTTGGTTTGGTCTTCCTAACGAACGGGAGGTGACTGCTCATAATAGCCATGCTGCATCATTAATCAGAAACATAATGGAAACATATTCAATGCATCAAAAAACACACTGAAGATGTATCTGCACAAGGAATTTGTTATTCCAAAATAAACCATTTGAAGTGCATCTTTGCTCACCGTGCTCTGATTGATCAGACGATTTTCGCTTTAAATGGTTTGATTGGTGGTCTCTATGAAATGACGTTTGGAATCTGAAGGGAAACGTTTTCCAGACTAAATTTCCGGCTTCCTCTCCTGCTCTTCAAGTCACTCTTGAGAGCAACACAGCTGGATGCACACTCACAAGCAAAGTGCTCGTGGAGCTCTCTGCAGCGCGTGCTTTCTGAACAGCGGGTGCTCTGCATAGCCGGCTCACATCCTGCAGCGATATTTTCACCGGATGTCTATTTTTAAACAGGGAGCGAGCAAGATGGGACACACGTGCGCACACACACATATACAAAGAGCACAGGAGCAGAATTGCTTGTGCATAGAAATCGGTGACCCATTCATTTTTCATTCATATTTGTATGTAAATTTAGCTACTCGGTATTCTACCCAGTCTGGATTTATGAGATGGCAGAGAATACATCAATGAGAGGTGCTGATAACACTGGCCAGGATTGCAGCTTTTTATACTTTATTCCACTTAAACTGTCTACACGGCTGCTTCAGAGCCACCTTTTTTTGGCGCCCAGTGCTTTGATTGATGGCATTAAGAACTATATTGTAATGAGTAAGAGCAGATGCTTTTATTTTTAAATGTTTTACCTGTGTACCATGTTTTATTTGTATTGTCATTTATTCTGGGCTTTGTTTACTCCCTGAGCTTTCATTCATGAAAATGAAGTTCGAGCTATTCTGTTGGAACAAAAATCTAATTTAATCCGTTTGTGTATAGAGTCTGTGACAGTGCAGTAAAATGACTTCATGATAGAAATAGTAAATAATATTAGTAATGTGAATGTTACCAATGTGCAGCTGTGGGAAGTTTACAGCTTGTATGTCTTTCTCTCTGAAGGTATGAGAAGATGATCAGTGGCATGTACCTGGGGGAGATAGTGAGGAATGTGCTCATCCATTTTACTGAAAAGGGCTTGTTGTTCAGAGGCAAACTGTCGGAGCGACTCAAGACCCACTGCATCTTCGAGACAAAGTTCCTGGCACAGATTGAAAGGTGAGTATTTCAGACTAGTCTCAGTACAGAACTCCTCTGCTCACCACCTTTCACTGTTGTAAGAATAGGGGAAAAAACACACTTGAGACTTTGCAGTTAAATCATAAAAGCCTATGTTAAACAATTCTAGGGATGCAGGATATTTGATTTTTGCAGATATCCGATATGCCAATATTTTTACAACTCATTTTGGCGGATTGTTGATACCGATTTATACGCACAAATGTTTTACTTTTAATTGCCGAGAACCTCAAGTCTCTCCTGTAGTGGAGTTAACATATTATTGTGCCGACTGGCAGACATGAAATATAATAGTTTTCAAAATGTACACTTTTACTTGGCAAAACACTTAAACTTAGGTTACATATAAAAAATGCCATATATTTATTTGTGACATATCAGCCTGTCATATTGGAGGAATTGTTAGTTTCTGGTTGTAAATAGTGCATTTTAAAGACTTTATCTGCCAATACAGATATCATCTTGCATCTGACGCTGTTCAGGCTGCTCTATGTAGCTGACAGGATGCAGCAACAGAGTTAATGGACTTTATTATTTAGCGCCTTTCTACCTTAGCAGACAAAGCGCGTTACAATTTCACAAATGCATTCATACAACGATGGTGGCAGAGCTGTCACAAAATGTCTTAAGTGTCTTGCTTAAGGACATGCAGACAGTAGAGCCAGGGATCGAAAAAAGCCGAAAATATCACAAGTACTCAGAATATCTGTAATGCCATTTGAAATTTAGTTTAGGTGCCTCCCATTTCTCTTAATCATCTTTGATCTGCTTCTACACCTTGAGTGGAGTCCACCTGTGGTAAATTCAATTAATTGGACATGACAATGCTCATGTAGAAGAGCAAAATGTTCTCTTTACTTTAGTATATGTACTGTATTCATGTTTTATAAGCTGTAGGCTTTTCAGAAAAGTAATTTCTTCTTCACTGCAAAGCATTAGGAGTCGTAGTTTAAAGGTCCAATCAATACTTAAAGGTAGATTCTCATAACTGGTGTGTGTGTGTGTGTGTGTGTGTGTGTGTGTGTGTGTGTGTCCCGTGTGTGTGTGTGTGTTGTGTGTGTGTA
>CALSBV010011216.1:5433104-5454755 GCA_943590825.1 Bovichtus diacanthus | reverse complement strand
TGTGTGTGTGTGTGTGTGTGTGTGTGTGTGTGTGTGTGTGTGTGTTACATTTCACATAAATTAAAGCATTACTATTGATCAGTAAAGTAAGTCATTATTAAATGATCATTAGTAATGATCATTTAACCGTTAACAGTAAAATAACTTTACTAAAGTTGAATTAACTATCAATTTACCATTTATTATGGTGCTTATTGTGAAGCGTTGCAGCAGCTTTTACATTGTCAACATGAAAAACATCAATTTAAAAGTGTGTTTGTCTCCATAGTTAAGCTCTTTGGTGTGTATAATCCGGATTCTCTCTGTCCCCAAAGTGACCGCCTGGCCATGCGACAGGTCCGCTCCATACTGCAGCACCTGGGCCTCACCAGCTCCACGTGTGATGACAGCGTGCTGGTGAAGGAGGTGTGCAGCGTGGTGTCACGCCGTGCAGCTCAGCTCTGCGGGGCTGGTTTAGCCGCCGTGGTCGACAAGATACGACAGAGCCGCAACCTGAATCAGCTTTCCATCGGCGTGGGAGTGGACGGCACCCTTTATAAGACGCACCCCCAGTAAGGAGCGAGCATGTCCGAACACACAGTGCTAAACAAGTCTGCATTAGTTGATTTACAGATATAATATGTAACATTTCCTCACTTATGTGTTTAAAAACGACTAGACCTATTTTATATATTTTGTTGAGTTGTGTACTTGCATTACCCTAAATGATTCCAACAGTTTTCAAACTCGGAGAAATGTGTAACTTTAATCAAGGTAAAGTTTCATCTGCTCTCCTGCGTTGTATCCCCTTTGAGCATGTCTGCCAGAAGCTTCATAAATTGACATTTTATCCAGTTTTAAGACACATTTGTACCAGACACTTTTTAGATCTTGGGGGTTTTTAATTTATATTTTAACCAGATGAAGGATTTTAATCCTCGGATGTCTGGATTTTAAGCAATTTTCAAACCTTTTGATTTTGAAAAAATTACCTCAACTTTCAAAAAAACCTCGATTTTGGAAAAAAAACAAACAAACAAAAAAAAAACTTCAATTATCGAAAAATTAGCAACTTTAAAAAAAAAAATCTTCCATTTTAAAAAAAAAAAAAAAAAAAAAAAAAAGATCCTTCAATTTTGAAAAAATTCTTCCACTTTTTTAAATTTTTTTAAATATACTTAATTTTGAAAAAAAACTTTCCATTTCGAAAAAATTACTTTAATTTTATAAAAACCTTCGACTTTGAAAAAAATCACCTCAACTTTCTAAAAAAACCTTCAATTTTGAAAAGATTACTTTGGTTTTATAAAAAAAATCCATCAATTTTGAAGAAATTAAGAGTTTAATATAAAAGTCAATTTTATACAGTATATATAGTGGGGGGTCCCTGCTCCATCTCTCCATCAGTTTGGGGGTCCTTGGCCTGAGAAATGTTGAAGACTGCTCTAAGGTAACAAGAGGGAATTTATTTTTGAATCTGAAACTGCTGAAAAAATAACAATGACTCAAAATCAATGTTGATGCTAATGACAGTAAAACATGCAAAAAAGTAATTAAGTAGATAGAAAGTAATACATTTTTTTTCTTTTTTTCATGACAAAAAACAACACTGGCATCATGTAAACAAAAGGGTTAAACATCTTTAAAAATATGTGAATATTTATTATAATATATATATATATATTTTTTTTTAATTAAAGAACTCTGCTATACATAGTAGCACATATTGAAAGTTACATTTTTGTCCTTTATTGACATATCTTTTCAGCATATATAGATTTATAGATAGTATAGATGTTAAAGTCCCTACTTATATTTTCTTACTTGTCAATTTTTGGTGCAGCGTGGATTTCCTTGTGGGAGATACCTAGTCTAAAATGTCTTCCTTTGCTCTGGCAGCTGGGCTTCACTCACCTTTGACTTAGACACTTACAGTAGGTCATCATCATAATGGACGGAGCACTTGCAGGACCAGAAGAAAGGTCAAATCCATATCACAAGTGTGCTGATATTTAAAATTTTGAGTTACCACAGCTACAGTGCATGAAATATAAAAGGGGGAGATTTTCACGTAACTCTTGTTTGACACCTTTTTTTTTTAATTCTCTTTCCTCTCCCTTTTTTAAAGTTTCTCCAGCATCATGCAGGAGACGTTGCAGGATTTGGCCCCGCAGTGCCAGGTGACTTTCCACAAGTCGGAGGATGGAAGTGGGAAGGGAGCCGCTCTGATCACAGCCGTGGCCTGCAGGATCAAGAGCAAAGGGCAGCACTGAAAGACTTTGGCGGGCAGGTAGAACCAGAGCTACTACGACTTAGATCTGCAGTGCTGAAATGTTTATTCTGACTTATTTTGTGAAGGGAATTTTTAGGTTTGTGTTTGGTACATATTTATGGCGTGAGCTGACATTGCTATGAAATGTAATTGAGAAATTATTTGTGTTAGAGGAGTTGCACCTTCTGAGAAATATGACTGTTACGAGCTGTGGGGCTCTTTTTGTTTTTTCATTTTTACCTCTTAATCACAGTGAATTTATGGTTTCATTTCAATTTTAATTAAAACGAGATTTGAATATAAATACTTTTTATAAAAACTATCCCCTTTTTCCATTATACCAAATTTCAATTTTGTCTTCATATTCATTTTAAAATACTTAAAAGGTCATTCTGTTATTCTCGCCTTCTCGATTGACTGGACTGAGTAAGACAATTGGAAACAAAGCTTATTCATACAGTTTGTTATTTAGTCTCATACTGTATGGTGTAATTACTGCAACAAGCTTATTCTGATGCAATGAAGAAGTAATATGCGAACATACCTGAGGGTAAGAAAGGCTCTGATGTAGTGAGCAAAGGTGGATGATTTAATGTTCCACAGCTCCAACGTAAAATCTTGCTTCACTATTGTTAACAACCAAAACAAATGGTTCAAACTCTAAATGTTTCTTTATTATTTCTTATGTAATACATCAAAAAACTTACTTACTAATGCAAATTGCACTTGTGTTGTCTTCTTCTGAAACTGTGAAAAACGACATGTTTGGCTTTCTCGTCAGCGTGCTGCTTCTTCTTCTCTGTTTTTATTGAGGGATCACAAACCACCTTTAAAGTTGCACACCGCCACCTTGTGTATCTGCAAGGTGTAGATGCTTCGCTTGTTAAATCAATGAAAGCAAGTTGGCTTTGTATTATCGGATTATAATTTATCGGCCCAAATATATATATATATTAATGAATTAATTAAAGACATTGGTGGGTAGACTTAAAGGTGCAATTGTTGCCATTTAGCTACTAAATGGCGCACTCCCCCTCCTTGCGTTCCCCGTGGTTCCCAGTTTGATGCACAACCTGCATATTTCATGGACAGTGTCGGCGTAGATTCCCAGTTAGCTAGCTAGCAAACCTTAGCTTTAGCTTACTGATCAAGAAGAAAAATGGCTGCCTCTGCGTTTTTTTTGTTTTTTTTTTAACCCTTTAAACTCCTTCAGCTGACTCAAACGAGTGATTTTTTTTCCACATTAAGACTGTTGATCCGTGACAACACAGAGATACCGCGTGATGCTAACGTTGTTATACTATTGGCTCGCGAGCCTCGTTAGCAACGCCACTGGCGGCAACCACACAGACGTCCATCGAGGTAAACAAAACATTAATTTCAAATCTTTCAAATAATTAATTCCACAATTATATATATTTTTAGGAAAAGCATTACTTTTATTCTGCACCTTTTTGTTTTTTTAAAGCTTTATAGGTGTATTATTCAAAAAAACAAAATATTCGTCTATATGAAAATGTCATCAATAATAAATTAAAAGAGAAACAAAGGGACCCTTAAAAGTTAAATAAACCACAGTGGTCTGAAAGTCTTTGCCTCTTTGATTTGGATGGTGCATTGTACAAAGAAAGAAACAAATGACAATCTATGGCAAGTGTCTGTGGAGATATTACTGCTGTATTCGCTGAAATAATGTTGTAAAATCACGACATTCTGTCTTTGTTTAAGGAGTAAATAGCTCATTACTGTATCCAATAGAACATGTTTGTACCCACAATGATTTAACCTTGTTTTATTACCTTTTATGAATCTTTCTCTGCTCTTCTTGTTCCTTAATATACATGTACACTTGTGATTACAAAACAAACCATCTTCTATTAAGTGTGAAAAATTCCTTAGAATTTTTTTGAATTGTCTTGTAAACAGACAGTGAAGGTCTCATCATGGAGTGAGAAATGCAAACATTAGGTTGATCTGGTGAATAGCCTCAGAAGTTATAAATGATGGAATAAAATCCTGAGGTCTCTATAAGAACAACAGCCATGTTTTTATTTTTTCAGTTTGTTTGTTTTAGTTTTTTTTAGATTGGGAAAAGGAGGGATTAGTTTAATTTATGTTAATTTATGTTTCTCCTTTTCCTGCTATCTATTTGTATTAAATGCATTTAATTGCGTACTACATTTGGATGACATGTAATTTCCAGTAGAGAGAGAGAGAGAGGACTTTTCTTTGCACCTTTTACAGGTGCAATGTGTAAGATATGGCCAAACAACAACTTTTAAAACATAACGTTACACAAACCTTCGTGGCACAATAAACTCAAAGATGGATAAGGTAAACTAAAGGCCAACGCCACACTTGAACATTAAACGATTGCAGTGTTATTTCAGCAGTTTGGTCGAATTCTGGGTATTCTTGCACTGCTGTTAGTTAGCAATTGGCTTTTCATGTATAATCTATGACTGTAAACTGTGTGAATATGTTGTTTTCCTTGACATAATGTTTTGTTAAAGCCATAAGCAACAATATCCAGTTGTATAATCAAAACAACAAAAAGCACACAAATCACATTACTGGCTAAATGTTCCCACTGATTACACTATAGTGTTTGATCTGCTTGAAAAAAATCCTAAGAATATGGAAACCACATATTCTTTTGAAAGAAAACCTCTAAAACTAAGATTTCATTGCTCGTTCACAGCATCATATATCTACAGATTATGACTAATATGATGTTTCGTGTTGGATTTAGAGCTCAGTATGTAACAGCAAATCACCTGCAGTGCATTTATATTACTCCCTTTGAATTGAATGTGCATAATATGCAGCCTAGTTACTAACTAACTACTTGAATCACCAGCAAGCTACTGCAAAATGTAGTCAAACTACTAGCTGAACTACATTTTGTTCACTACTCCCAACACTGATAATCTAAACTCACGGTATTCTCCGAGCCTCTGGGATCAGAACTTTAACGCACCTTCAACAACAGCCTCTGATTGGTCAACAGCTTCGACCCAGTGCATCATGGGATACATCTGGCACTCTGTAGCTAGGCTTCAGCTAACGGCTAACGACGACAACAACTCCTTTCATCACGGATAAATGAATAACTAATCACAGAGACCTCGTTGGAAAGGTACAACAGCGACGAAGAGAAGACAATTTAAAGTAAATAGAAGTAAGAGATATTCTGGAAATGATAGTTATAGTATTATGTTGTCGTGGACGACATTTGCCGACCTCAGCGGGAGCCCACCATCAACTGGGACACCAGTGTCAGGCCAGTTTCATAAATCGTCTCTTTACACTGCAGACGTGTCGATATAAAGTTAAAGAATAATTTCAAGATATCTGAAAATGCTTTTAAAATGGTAATAAAATGTTTTTAATCTAAAGTAATCGAAGGCCATTGCAGCTGTAGACGGATTAGGAGACAATGGGCCCCTATCCCTTCTACAGAGCAGCAAGACACCCAGTTAAGACAAAAAGAGACACAACAACTACAACATTGTGTTTGTAGGTGGGTTTTTTTGTCTCTTTGTAGTCGTGTTGTGCATCTGTGATAATTTTGTGTCTGCGTTTTCTTTTGTTTGTGTCTTTGTAGTTGTTTTGTGTCTCTTTGTAGTTGTTTTGTGTGTGTCTCTTTGTGGTCGTTGTATCTGTTTGGACCATGTTATCAGGGTCCCCCTGGGCCTGTTTAAAGCTTGTTTAATAATCTATAGATCGTTGCAGCGCCACACCATGTGTTTACACGTCTAATGATGCATATTGTTGAGCGGGGAATCCCTCTGGACCTCTTTCAACAAGTTCGATGATTCTTCTGAAAGATACGACTCGATAGTACAATATCCAACATGCACATGGAGGATTGTGATGCCCACATTAAATGTAGAACATTACAATTAATGCATTTAAAAGTTATTTTCAGAAGGAAAATACCATGTTAGTGTATTTTTTTAAGTATAGTAATAAAGTAGTATAGCCATCTATAACTAGTTCTAAATATACTGTTCAGTACTTCCAATGCTCCTTTCGAAAAGGTGTAGGAACCATGAAGATTGGAAGACTTCATTATATTAAAAAACCACTGAAAGCCCTTTTGTTGAGAAGAAAGCGCATATGAACCGATCATTCTATTCAGCCGTCTATTTTCAAAATCATGTAATCCGATCAATGCAGGGAACAGCTTTACACATGCGAGAGGCTTACACGATAGCCCGGTGTGGAGTGCAGTCTTTCATTGTCAACACGGCTCACAGTGTTCAAAGGTAATATCTGTGCAACCAGAAGCTCATATCCTGTTTCCAACTGTAGCGACTGAAAATGTGTCCAACTGATCCGACAGCCTGAGGGAAAATATGAGAGTCAATTTCAGAGTGAGCTTTCATGAAACTTTGTAAGCTGTGCCTGCAGCTGTAGAAGTTCCTTACCGTTAGATAAATAATGTTTTTGCAATGTATTTAAGTATAGCAAACATAAATATGTGAGTTTCTCACACCGCAGAAAAGTGGGTATCGTTTGGATATTTAACGATTCTTGTTCTGCTTATCGATACCAGTTCTTAGTGATTCTGATTCTTTGAGGGCATCAAAACAGGTCACATACTTAATTCACATGAAAAAAACCTTTGAGGCTCCACAATTCATATCCACTTCATACAATTTATTTATAGAACCGGAAAATTAATTTCCATTTATTTTGGTTATTAAATAATATGATCGGCGGTGGAATGTAACATTTAGCCAAGTACTGTACTTAAGTGCAGTTTACTTAAGTATTTTCATTTCCTGTTACTTTATTCATTATAATTATATATCATGTTATATATATTGCTGTGAAACATCTCTAAATATTATAAATGTTAAAATATTGCACTTAAACGCATCATATTGCTGCAGTTTATTGAGTATCAGCAGGACACATGAACAGAAACCCCTTTGAGTGAATTATTTATTTGGACCACAAGAAAAGGAACAGGCATACAAAACGACACAGATCGTGGGTATAATAAACATAACTCACACTGTATACAATCCAACACACACACATGAACAATTTATATGTGCATTAACATGTAAACCACAGTGAAATTGCAAAACAATTGTCATTGTGTGAGTGCGTAATTTGGTAGCCCAACCATAAAACAATAGCAATATAATTTGGGTTTTATGCCCATCATCACAGCCCAGATTTGCATTTACCGTTTTCTATAATAATTCATCAGGCTCGATATTCCTGCTGGGCTACTGAAGCTACTGCTCCGAGCTGAGGGACATTGCAACAGTTACATTATGCATTTTAAAACAATATGAAGCCGGCTTGTGGCTCATTGTCTTCATTAGCTTCAAACTTTCGATAGGAACACTACATGCTGCTGGTTGGTTTGAGGTTGCAGCTGAACAGAGTTTTACTTCCTCCAATGCATTTCTCATACACTTCTTCACAAAAGTGGCCAACAAAATGAATACTTAACCAACACATTTTAGGGTTTCATTACAAAAAATATCAATAATAGGAAAAAAAACAACAACAATCAATAAGTCAATACATAGAAACAGAACAGCAACATTACAGCCAGTTAAACAGCATGAAAAAAAGCATAAAGTTCAACAATATACACAAAGTCGAGGTTTTGCAATGCAAGCCACAAACATATAGTTCTGATGTCAGTAATACATTCGAAGGAATTCAACAGTAATAACAAAATGACAACCTACAAACGCCACTAACACCTCCGTGAGACCTGAGCTTCAAACTTTATGTACAAATTTAAATACTTGTAAAGCGCACATGAAAACTGTTGTTTTTCCTTTACTGCAGACAACAGTATGATTGTGTACATAAACAACAACCATACTTTATAACAAGGCATACATGTAAACTAGTGATTGGTGTAATAATAATAATAATAATAATAATACTGCACACAAGGCCACAAACCAGGAACACATTCAAGATGCACTACACCATTATTTAACATACGTTTAAGAATAAATACTTGTTTTATTATATACAATTATTTGGTTGTGGCTCTCGTAGATAAATCTGTACCATGCACATGTTTCTTAAATTATTTTTATTTTATGTATTGGCATTTGTCTTGATGTTGTGGACCACAACTCTGCACATTATTTAGTTGTAAAATGGCTTTGTGTAATTAGTACTTATCAGCTACGAGTGATTTAAAAAAAAACAAAAAAAAAAAAAAAACCTCTAATTTAAAAGCAAAAGTTTTACATCATACACAAGTCATTTCCATCTAGATAACACCAAGTCTTATATCTCATGAGTTATGAGATTAAACATTAGAAATATTTTATTGTGTGAATAAAAAACATAATAATTGTTAGTTTTTAAAAGGTCTTTAGCACATTTGACCTGTGTGTGTTTCTCCACAATGGGGTTTCAAAGAGAAGTGTATATAGTACATCATTTAAAAAAATCAAAAAGTCCTTGCAGAGCTACAAAAAACAGTTTTCATAAAATGAGTAGAACTCATCAATGCAATGCCCCATTGAAATGAAATGACCTGAATGGCAAGAAATCCTGAGCTTTTGGTAAAATTGTGATGTCTTTTTGGAAATGAATCATTTAAAAATCATAAGAAAACCTTTGTGCACCTGGGGCTGCACTTTATTCCTAAAGGAACTGACACATAACTACCAAGACAAGGCACAATAAGATACCGGACGGCTGCAGTAACAAAAATGGCTCCCTTTAACCACGTTGTTGGTTGTTTACCTGGACAACAAATATGATTCCAAAGAAAATGGGTAGTTCAGGGGGAATGGGAGATTCCACCAAATATTCCAACCATATTTGAAGATTTACTGCAGCACATTTATTGTGCAGATCTTCTGATATTGATTGGTTTAGTATTTAGCCTTTTATATCCTTAAGTTTACAATTTCCCTTTTAGGGATGTCACGATACCAGAAATTGAGTAGTCGATACCAATACTAGTGAAATGCCACGATTCTCGATAATGATCGATGATTCGATACCAGTCGAAAACCTAAACAAAAGAATGAATCCTTTATTACGTTTGCATTGTGTTTTTTTTTAGGAAGTCAGGTCATAATTACCTCTCCAATATCTCTAATAATGCTGTGAAAACATCTTCTAATTCTGTTCTAGTTTAGTTTATTGTATTACTTTATTTGATAGGGACAGTGCATACATTATATTGCACACATTATATTATAATGGATTCTTTCATCTGTAGTCGTCAGGTAGGCGAGAGTTAAAAGCACAAACGTTAGGAATGAAAGCATAGAAAATGCGATCATCTCCAAAACAGTGGGAGAAAACAGCACAGAGACTGCTTTACACAGTTGCACTGTTATATACCGAATCAACCTTGAAAATGAGACAGTGTACTGTATTCAACCATGTTTTCCAAGCTAAGTGGGCTGAGTAGTATCACAATGCCGGCTTCTTGTCTGTGCTTTGCATTCCTTGTTTGTAAAGGATTCCATTGATTTCAGTGTGTCAGACTGAAAGTGATGGACCCGATGCCCTTTGTGTTCATGGGTTCATTTTGGATCCATTAGTGGAGATGCAGTTTCCTTGTAAATTTGAAATTGGCTGGATGTGACAAATTTGAGTCAACAGTGATGCCAACGTGTTTCGACTCGAACACGATCTGTGGTGTTTGTTGCCGTGTGATTTTCATTCTATTTTCTTCTCTTACTTCCTCCACCCTCAACACTTCCCCCTCCGCTGGTATCAACTGTTTATTGTCTCATATGGGATTTGTAGAATAAATATGAGAAAATAAAATAAAATATGAGATCCTCTTTTGCCAGAGCGAGTCGAAAAAACAGCTTCAGCAAATGCAGTGATTGGCCGGCTGTGTGTCTCTCGTTCATAGAGTTCAACACTATCGGAAAATGTCCGCCATTCGGAACAACTATAAACACTTTCGCCTTCAGCCGGCTTCGGAAAAATACGTTGTGAGAACTCGTTTCTTTTAACATACACCAGCCTTCAGCTCATCTTGTGATACAGACTCCATCTTGAAATCTCAGCAGCAGTTACTGGCAACAGTCAGAAACACTAACAAACCCCAGACAGGAACATGTTACTGATTGCAACAATATGTGTATAATTGTTCCCATATGAAGTGAAATGATATTCTGGGATTGTTACTGTCGAAGAAGTTTGTGCTATTTGCTTTATTGCATTATTTTTGAGAAGCCAAACACTACCAAAAAAAAAAAAGTGTATTTGTTTGTATTTTAACTTCATAACTGACCTAAACAAAGTGATTGACGGCAAATGAGCTCATTACAGTTTTGACAGTCAACCAATAGATGTATCAATTAATAGTAACACTAATTAACACTAATAAATGTGACACTGAGGTCAATAAAAGCCTAAATTACAAGATATGTTGTAAAAGCACACGGCAATACAGCCACTCCTTACTGAGGGAGGAAACCACCATTGAAGTGCAGTGAAATGTGATGAGTCCTGCCTGAACTAAATCACTTCGATCAGTAGCTTTAATAAGCATAAAATACAAAATAATGAGGTGTAAAACATGTAGGGAGCTTCTCAGTATATTCTCATCTTATCTTAAAGTTACTGACCAGACATTGCACGTGAAGGTTTACATTGTTTTCGCAGTTCTTTTAATTTCAAAGGCTTTGCCTTTTAAAAAAAGATTAATTTTATTACTTATCTCTGTGGCTCCACATTCTCAGCACATGATTGCACACGGCAATTGTTTTCCGCACACAGCAATTGTTTTACTCACAGGGCGAGGAGAGCAGAAACAACAAGCCTTGCGTACCGTGATTATGTATGTATGTTGGAGGTTTGTGGTTTTCCCAATATGAAATGTGAATTTAGCTTAGCTATCCAATTCTTGTCCAGCACTCATACCCCAGTGGTAGGGGTAAGAGCAATGTTATGCTTATTTTCAGGAAGGGAATATTTACCAAATATACAATAACCCCAAAGTACATGGTGCCAACTCCAGTGGCGTCATCTGTGCTGTCCCTGATCGGATGAACATGACCATCAGCAGTAAGAAGTGTTTACGTTAAAGAACTAATGTTGCAATGTGTAACCATCATTTCAAACAATAGCCACATTACATGTGCACCATCATACAATTGATCATTTTCTCTTTCTTGGAACTACAATGCAACATACTATGGCTTTGTTTGGTATATTTCTGGGCAACATTGTGAACACTCAGTTATCCCACGCCTGATGCATTGAAGCTGCCCGTGGACAAACCCTCTCTGTCTTCTCACCATTACTGCCTTTCTTATGCACCGCTGTCATTTCTAACCCTTGATCTGAAAGACTTCCCGCTGAGTGGACCACCACACACCCCACCTTTACACTCTTATCCACCTCCGCTGTTTCAGTCAACTGATTGACGTTATGGACTCGATTCCTCAGCCCCAAGACAAGATGGTTGTGAATGCTAGTGACATCTTTGAAGTCAATCCCTCTACAAGGTGCTTGCACGGACCTGTCTTTCCTGCCCCACCTGGCGATCCTGCTCCACAGCTGGCACTGGACGAGGCAACAGAAGGGCCTGGATTTGCACACCGCCTGGAAGCCCCTCTTAAAGTTCTCATTGTAGTAGCCGTAGATGATGGGGTTGATGCTGGAGTTGGAGAAAGCCAGCCAGTGGGCGAAGGGGAAGATGTAGCTGGTCAGTAGGTCCAGCTGGTCCCTCTCCAAGCCTCCATAGTCGGTCATCATCATGAGGCTCCACAGTGGTAACCAGGACAGCATGAAAAGCAAAGCCACCAGGATGAGCATCTTTATCACCTTGATCTTTTTCTGAGAAATCATTGGCTGACCACCCCTTCTGCCCCCCACCTGGACTGTGGTGTTGGCCAGCTGTGGTTCTCTGTTTGCAATCACAGAAGAACCCAGTTTGACTCCGATACTTCCGTACATCAGTGTGATGACGGTGAGCGGCACCAGGTAGATGTGAGCAAACAGAACCGCCGTGTAGACCTTTCTCATCTGAGGGTTGGCAAAGTTCTCGTAGCAGGTGTACAGGGGGATTGTGTGGTTTAAGTCATTATTGTACACCATGTAGTGGAAAGGAACTTTCTCCACAGTCAGTGCCACAGCTGCAGGACACATGAGCACCACTGCCAGCAACCAGATCAACACGATGGCCACCTTGGCAACAAGTACAGTCAGCTTGGGTCGGAGAGGGTACAATATACAGCGAAACCTGTAGTAGATAAGAAAGTGCATTGCCAAACATTAGCTTTATGGCTAGACATAAACACAAGAATAATATTAAGAATATTAACTCAAGCTTTAACTAACATATTTTAAACTTCCAATCATTTTTATGTAAGTCATGTTTTAACTTTATGTTTACGTCGTAGTCAAAAAGTCCAAAGGTTAAAAACAAAATAATTAATATGGTATTAATTGGTGTAGATATCCATGTTTCCCTCAGAATACATTTGAATATCTTTAACGTTTCTTCTAGCGCCATCTTCAGGTACATTTTTTGAGTTGTCCAATATTTTGGTTTATGACAAATACCTGCAATTGACATTCCCTTCAGCCTCAGCAGTGTTTTATGCTAAGTGCTAACTAGCATAAAACACATTGGCATGCTAACAAACTGAAATATTAAACACGATAAGCATATGGATGTATTAAGAGAGCTGGACATAAGTTGCTGCCCCAGATACTATAACTAAAAACTCTCATGTGGCATTGTAGCAGCTACACATTAGCATGTTGAACACGTTAGCATGCTGAGGTTAGCATTTAGCTCAAAGCCCTGCTGTGCCTGAATACAGTTTCACAGAGGCGCCTGGCTGTAGACCCTGAGTCTCATTACTTCGTAAATGACCTAAAGGACAAATCAATCAAACTTGTCATAGATTAATTTTCTGTTAATTTCATAATTGTTTAGTGAAGTAGGAAACATAAATTAATTCACATACAATCACAGTGGTCGCATGGCCAGTGATCGATTAAGGAAAGTGACCGAGATTTTATTGGAAAAAATAAATATTTCTGTGTCCATACTACTTGAAAAAAACATATCTGTGTCATGAGACACAAATTGAGAGCACATTGTTTTTATTTGGACCACATTTGATTGTGATGTGAAAGTAGCCTTAGAGCCCTGCAGCGGTGGAACTCCTTAACCGGAGGAACTAGCACACACTGTTCCTTCTTTTGTTTGTCTGATTTGGATCCCTCTTTTATTAAGTTTACTTTACTTTCAACCACACATCAACCTGTTCTCCCTGCTGCCCTCAGGTAGCGCGCACACACACGCACACACACACACACACACACACACACACACTTCAACCCCCTTGCAAAATGTGCAATCGTATTGAATGCAATCTTTTATTGTTTTTCTTAATACTTGTATATAATTCTTCCTGCTTCCTATAGTTTACTATTATATTCAATTTTACTTGGCTTTTCTATTTTCTATTTTTTGTTGAATTTACGGAGCCTCCTGGCAAAATGATTTCACACGATTGTATTCTGAATCTTATTTATTACACATTCTGTTTTGTTCAGGTCTCATGTTATATGTTTTTGTTATTTTTTATCTTGACTGTGCATACAATTTTATCATGTTCTGTTCAGCACTTTGTGCTTTGAAAAAGTGCGATGCAAATAATATTCCCAATGTGAGAAGCTGGGAATAATCTGCAGAGGACCAACTTTTGTAAGTAAATACAAAACAAAACAAAAAGAAACAACCCCACTAGTTCCCATTATTATTATTATTATTATTATTATTAATATCATTACAATATTATTACTTTTTTTATTCAAGTATATATTTAATTTATCTATCAACATTATTACATTTATTATTATTTACTTTACATCTCCTTCTCGCACATACCTCTGGTCACAGTTAGACGTATATGAATACATGACACTTTAAGACATGCACACAAGCACAACACAATGCTCCCACTAATAAAAACAACTAATCTGTACTTTCAGTATATGCGCGAGCAATAGTAGTTTGATTAATTCTCATAAATTCAACGTTTATTCTAGATATTTTGACTATTCTCGAATTGCAAGATAATGAAAAATCTTCCTCTCATTTTCTTCCCTTGGCCTTAAAACTCCTCCGTAGGTTGTCATGTCCTGTGTTACTGTCCTTCTAATTTGTCCCCTTTTCTTACTGTGTCTCACTGCACCAATGAAGGAAACAACAAACTAACCTTTCAACTGCTATGGCCACCAGCGTGAAGACTGATGCAGAAACAGACATTCCCTGCACAAAGCCGCTCATCTTGCACACAATGTTGGAAAAGGGCCAACCTGTTGAAAGAAATGACAAACGCTCAAGCAAGTGGCTGCTAATACAGTGACATCATCCTCTTTGAGGACTTTTTAGAAATCTAGAAACACTAGTTCACAGTTGATTGTACCCTGCAATTTATTTTCTACAAGGAACGGGAAATTCTATAAATTGCAGTTTAATCCAATTGCCTATTGTCTAAAAAGGATCTTCTAAAGATCCAGGGTCCATCATCTCCATGGTGATATTCAAAGAGGGCTGAGGCTGCCCGCTCAGGTCTCTAGCTGCTAGCTGTTTGCTCTGCTGCGTCACCCGGGCCGACTCTACTCCACCGATACCCATTTTTAGATTAGCAGGGAGTTACTGTGGCTTCCCCTCCAAAATATGGTGTCAGCCGGAGCTTCGAGCTTCCAAACGGCTCTTCAGAAACCTATGGGGGACATAAACTACGTCCATGTGTTATACAGTCTGTGGAGGGGGTGCATGTTAGTGCCAGGTGTGGACAGGGCCATGGTTATTATACAGGGCTTCAGTTATTATATCTGAATATGAAGGAACAGAACACAAAAACACTTTTTCCCATATTTACAAATTGCAGTAAATCTTCAACATTTAAAAAGGCTAAATTACATTCAAATCATCACTTGATGAGCCTCACATCAGCAAAGTAAGTGATAAGATATAGAGATTGTTTATTCATCACACATTGCTCAATATGAAAGCAACAATAATTCTCGCTCATTAGTTGCAAGAAAGCCATTTGATAGAATCAGACAGATGTTATCATTCGGCAAATTATTTATAATGTGGCTTTGGAGAAATATTTACTTGCTGGCTAAGTGTGCTTTACACGTTACAGATGTTCTAAATAAAATGGTAGCTACATGTATCTGACAAAAGAATACAAACCACTCACATACTTCCCAGAATCAGCCTTTATGTTCTCTAACTCACACACCTGGCATCCTAACAAAAGCTGGTAAGATTAGATTCTCTCTTTAAAAATCTTAAACATAAAGTTGCAAATCTCCTCTCTGCAGGTGCACATGTATAATGCATAATTAAGATGATTGAAAAGTGTGTTGTGTTATTTTATGGTCTATAAATGCTGTTTCCCACTTTATTTTGAAGGTAGCTGATGAACAGCACTGTGTGCCGGATGTGGTTCAAATGTGATTCTCTTTCTTTGTGGAGGTGGTGATGCTGTGAAACTGTAAGTGCTGTTCCACACGCATGAAAGTCTGACGCCTGTCTGTGTGTGTGAGAAAAATTAAAGCGCTACATAATATTCAGAACTCCAGACAAAATCATTAAATAAGGCTGACACTGCAAAGAGACAGGTGGGGTGAAACTGTTAAGTTATTTCTCCTTAATTTAACCATACACATCAGAATCCCTGACTAATGTTGTGATTATAAATATCCTCAATGCCATGTGTTGCTTTAACCTATTGGTGGCAAGAGACGTATGTGTCACCAGTGACAGTGAGACAAGTTCCAGGGGCCTAATTGTCCCTCTTTATTTCCAAGTTATTTTTTTCTTTTCACACTTTTCACACATGCACTGCAACCCTGAAATGATCTAGACATATCCCGGAGGAGCTGTACGCGAGAACGCAAATGTCCGATTCATTCTGACCGGAGATCAAATGGACTTCACCCTGCCAGCCACTAATTCAACGGGACATTCACGGCGAGCGAGATGTGGGTGTGTTTCGAGGTTTCTATTGCGGCTGCCGCAAAACAAACATCTAAGGGCGGAAGAAGAAGGGTCATTTACACATAAAAAACTACGAAAATGTAACTGGAGAGATGACGAGATGCAGGAATTTCTGTCTGTAAGGGCTGATCGGCAGACAAATTCAAGGAGCTGCAAGAGACTGTTGTTTATGACCAAATTACGAAACTGCAACGTGACCACGGTGTAATGCACGCTCTCACCAGGCAACCCGCCAAAATCACCCGTGAATATTTCCAGTAAGTGCGAGTGCACCTGACATGGACGATCTCCTGTTGTGTGTTACATGTGTGAAAGGGAAACTCTGGATAACGTCACGAGAAACCAACATCGATACCAAGTTGATGACGAAATTCGGAAAAAGCGATGGTACTTGTTCTTCTACAGCACCGCAGGGAGGGTCCCTGCGGTGCTGCTGGTGCCTGCTGCCCGAGTCTTACGCTGTCCCATCGTCCTCGGGACAGTAGAAAATTGTCAGATGCCGGTGAACAGAGTAGCATTGGGGTGCATTAAAGCTCTATTCAGTGAAAAATGTGTATTAGGCAAAGGTCAATTATAACCTTATTATGATGTGTTCAATGCAGTCTTGTAAAATGTAGCTTTTGGCAGGAAACTTGAATAGATACAGTTGTTTAAAGGAGATGTTTTCACAGCAATATATAATAGATATTAGAGAGGAATTCTGACCTGTTTCACTTCCAAAAAAAAACTATACAAACGGTAATAAAGGATGTTATGCTGAAGTACATGGGAACTATTGTCTTGTTTTTTACTGCTGTATCAAATTTGTATCCAGAATCGTGGAATTTCACTGGTATCGACTACTACATTTCTGGTATCGTGACATCCCTTGTCCAGACCTGATTCTCCAGACAATTTCTGGAGTTCATATTAGAAAAATGTGCCGATTATATAAACAGGGTGATTGAAGTCACTTCTTTGTAATTTTTCTTTTGAATTCAGTACTTACACGCTCTTAGCGTAAGCCCTAGTATACACACGTACCGCAAAACAACATGGGGCTAGTTTGAAGTGGAGACTAGCATCTTCTATAACCGTCTCAGAAGACAACACATAAACTCGCTTTGGCGCTCCATTTCTTTCGCTTTCTGTAGGAGAATCCTGTTCCCACGTAGAACAAGCCACAATACATAGAGTATATTCAATATATTGTATATGACGATCACTCTGGTAAAGTGTCCGTCTTCAAAACAGCTCTGAAAACTGACTTCCCTGCAACCAACTTGAGACAGGAAGGAGTTTTGGCAGACGTGGCCGTGTTACCTGTGATCAGGTTGTCCACCAGCGTTGTAGGGATGCAGAAGATGCCCACCAGTAGGTCACTGATAGCCAGGTTGAGGATGAAGAGATTGGTGACTGTGCGCATACGTCGGTTTTCCAGTACGATGAAACACACCAGGCTGTTCCCCCCCATACACAGCAGGAAGATGAAGGAGTAGGCCAGGATGTAGCTGGCAGCCACGTACAGAGAGTGCTGATAGTAAGGGAAGAAGATAATGTTGGTGATGTTTGCGGTGCCATCTAGGCTGGTGTTTATCGCGACCACTGTGGTGGCTGATCCCTCCAACTCCCTCCCCTTCTCGAACACGCTGTCCTGTGTCTCCATTCTTCAGATGAACCAACACTGTGGGGGAAATCAAATAGTGACAAAAGAGATTATTTCAGGGGTGTACCCCACTAAGAATTTACATAGTCGAATGTGATTAGGTCAGGTTTTGCCTTCAAATCAAATCATGTTTTGTCTGTTTTATTGCTGATGGTTGTGTAATTGGTGCACGTGCGGCACTGACTGTAGTACTGATCCAAAGATATGAGTGCTATGATTAATTAATGTACTCTTTGATATTGAAACAGCAGCTTTATGTTGTTGATATTTGGACATGGGGATTTATTCACGCACTCTAACGAGTTAAAATGAAAGCGCATGAGTTATGAGCCTAGGGATAGGCATTTAAAGCAGATTAGTAATAAGGTAGTAATCAGCTGGGGCAAACACAAGGAATAATATTTTTCAAGACAAAATGACAGTTGCATAAACTATTCGATTTTTTATAATTAAATTACTACTCGGAAATTTGAAAATCATGACCCATCCCCAACCCAGTATTATTAAAAGGCTGATATTTATACCAGAGAAGGCAACAAATTATGATTTATTGGGAAAAACCAAGTAATTCTACGGTTTAATCAGACATTCAGCACCTCTTTATAGTCCAAATGAAATGATTGTTTGTCTCATAACCGCATTTCTCCGCTACTGCGACGATTCAACTGCCGAATCAGGCTCGTTAGATCAAATCGTCGATTATTTGGATACAACCCTAAAACATTTATAATTCTGTTTAGAATGAATAGAATCAAAAACATCACCCGATTGCTTGACATTTAAAACAAAACATTTCCCATATTGCAACACATATCTAACAGTTTTAATTCTGTAAATAACAATTTTGTAAAATCTGTGTTGTGCCAACCAACTTGTCGTTTGGCTTGTCGAGCTTTACATTTCTCCAGTGTTGTACAAGAACAATACTCTGCATTTAAAGAGTTTGCTCTGTTTTTTTTTTTAAGCCTTTCCAAAACCAAATACACAAAACAAAAGTGTAAGAAATAAATCAAACATTAGCATGCCCGGCTAACTAGCTTACATTAGCTTACATTAAGGGGCATTACATAAAACAAACATTGTGTTGGGTTACAGCCGGTCCTAGATGCTATTATATCAGTAAAAGCTCACATTAATGTCCTGCTCTTCATTAGATTTGTGATCACTTATGCTCCAGCAACTCTAGCTTGTCGGCTGAAATCGAGGGAGCCTTCGTTGAGAACATTTTTAATAATAAATCTGTCACCGTTCTCGTTGTAATCTGCATATGTGTCATGCAGGAAAAGAAAGCTTGACAGGAATATCAACAACAACTCAGGGGAAAAGGTTAGCGAACAGTCTCTGTCAGTCTCGGACTTTTATTTATTCTGTAAGCATTGCATCTCGTCTGAAGTGTGAGGAGAAAAGATGTGTGTAAAGAATAAACAAACTAAAAAGGACTCACACGAGTGTCTGTGAGAGTAACGTCTGGATCTGCTCGACCCAAATCCAACAGAGGGAAACATAAAAGCAAGAAGCTGTAAAAAGTCTTTAAAAAAAACGGTGTTACGTCTGAGAATAAATTCTGTATTTTACTTCTTCAGTCAGTCAGTCATGTTTATTTCAATTAGGGATTTCATAAAAAAAATAAAAAACACCTTTTGTGTAGGCCGAGCGTAGCAGTTAAATAGGAAACACAAGAAATATTGCAGCACTAACACCAACTCACTGAAATAGTTCACATCATGTGTGAAAATCAGGACCAATGATGCAACTGCCCATAAATAACAACCACCATAATGTAATCCAGAGTAAACTGCTGCAGCAGAAGCTCAGTAGCACAATGACTTGTAATTGGAAAGCTGATGCGAAACAGAGGCAGTTTATAGAGAGGCAGAGAGAACTTTGTATTTTAAAGAAAAGCCTGACTGTGTCATTAGTCGGGAATCAATGAAAGTCTTTTAATGAAAAGCCAATAGCTTTTTAAACCTTGTAAGCCTCAGCATGGAGTCATGGATATCGAGCAGAAAAACAGAACTGCAAGTGTAGAAATATAGACCCTGTTACCACCCATTTTTATTGCATCCTGGAAACTAGCTCGGCCTACATGACAAATTGCATGATGTGTTTGGTAAATAAAAAGACGCATGACACCGCTAAGTTGCTCGTGCTGTTGGTGGCAATTAAGCATTAGGGACGCTCTGGGGGAAGGGCAGGTGGACGACCTGATGAGCAACAGGGTCGGGGTCTCGCACCTCGACAGGAGGAGAAACTAGGGAGTGCTGCAGCTCGGCAGGAGAAACTAGGGAGCACCGCACTAGCCTGGAATTCTTATGAAGACTCAGAGGACCTCCCAGGGCAAGGCGAGATCCAAGGAATGGGTCAGCGGCTGGAGCAGGGGGATCGGCGGGTTGGCTGGTTGATAGGAAGGCAGACTGAAGAAGACTGGCCATCGGAGGTCTACAAAGTCTCTGGTATGCTCAGGCAAAAAAAACCTTCAGACAGGGCTTCTCAGCCACCTTCCTGTGAGCCAACTGAAGAGCCTCCTGTTGGTTCCACCTACAGGAGGCTTCTTCCCATTTCCCAAAAAGTAGTGAGCCGGTAAGAACATAAAGTCCGTCATTCAATAGATCTGCTGGGTCCATTATTTGGTCGGTTTGTACCGTCACGGGTGAGGTAAAGGGGAGGACCCAAACGCAGAAAACAAGCAGCGTGCTAATGAAAAGAGGGCTTTATTTATTTTTTTTTTTTTTTTTTAAGGCTTAAGCAATCAAAAACCAGGATGGCACGAGGATTGAAGACATAGAAGACAAACAGGATAGACAGGTATATATACACACTCAGACACTAATCACATGAATGGGACACAGCTGGAGAGGGCAGCAAAGACACAAGGGTGGCAGGGTGATTACACACAGGAGGATCAAATCAGGGAAGAGCAAACAATCACAGGAGGAGGGAAAACACAGAGACAGGGTGTAGACAAGGGGAATGAACCTACAAAATAAAACAGGAAACATGAAAACCAAGATCATGACAGCAGAGGCAGGAAAGCACATCTTTAGTCAGACACACGTGAATAAAATACTAAAGAGTTGCTATGGTTGCAACACTATATGCAGATGACGACAGTGAGTAGATTATGGGGCAGATGCTAGACTCTTCACAACCCTCGTGGTGTAACCTACCATGAGGGTTGTTGTGGCAGCCTTCAGGAAATACCAATCCATGTGGAGAATGCACAACACTGACCGTAGGCAATTTGTTCTTTGGGCAGCAACGTCAATCAATAGTTTCACACTGATACCGTGACTTCACTACACAGTCTGTAACTACAAAGGATTTAATCAACATCCTTTGATAACATGTTGCTGATTTTACAACCTGTTGTTAGATTATTATAGTCTCTCTCTCTTCTATTTCTGTTTCTTGTCTTCTTTAGACTTTTGTGATGATTGATTAGGCTTGTAAGCAGCACTGCAACATTTTACTAGTAGTATTAGTATTGTAGTATTATACTAGTTACCTGCAGATAAAGGACTATTGGAGCCACAATGAACTCTCATCTAAAGTTATGGTTAATACTTGGTGGATACATGTATCATGGTAAAAGGATTTATAGTAAGCAGTGTGTTAAACACGCTGTGTTTACTATGTGGAACAGTGTGTGTGTGTGTGTGTGTGTGTGTGTGTGTGTGTGTGTGTGTGTGTGTGTGTGTGTGTGTGTGTGTGTGTGTGTGTGTGTGTGTGTGTGTGTGTGTGTGTGTG
>CALSBV010011216.1:5355940-5395553 GCA_943590825.1 Bovichtus diacanthus | reverse complement strand
TAATATAATACAATATAATATAATATAATATAATATAATATAATATATAATATAAAAGTCACATGCCATATTTAAATAAAAAGGGACCAAAATTGTTTGAAGTTTTGGGAAGTTAACTACACAAAAAAATTAGAAAAAAGTAATTTAACTATTGTGCTATTGTGTCATGCAAAAAGTAATGTAGTTATGTCATGCACTATGTAGTTTGACTACTAGTTTAATTACATGTAGTTCACGACACTGGTTGCAGGTTACTGTTAGAGTAAATTTATTTTAGGATACCAGTCAAGCAATTTAAAATAATTTGCCGTACAGTTTGGACACTAGTTCTGTACCGAATGTCTTTTTTACGGTCAAAGCTTCTATTAAGAAAATTACAATTCTCAGAACAAAATCCTCAATTTAAAGGATTAATTGCTTTTTTTTTTGCTTAATTGTCTTTTTTTTGTTATTAAATCAACTTTATTTAATGAATATAACTCAGTGTCCTCTCTTTGTGTGCAGCAGGCAGGAGAGCAAAGGTTTTTTTGAGAGATTTCATTAGATAAAAAAACACGCACATTTTAAAAATCATTACATCTGTGTTTTAATAATTGTTGACTTTTGGACTTTATAACACTCTCGAGTTATTGAAAAAGTTTGGATAACGCAAAATCTGAAAGAATCCTATGCAGGCAACACTGGAATCTAATTCTACTAATAGTATATTACAATAATATTTATTTATCTGACAAAAATACCAGCCTTCAACATTAGAAATAGACAGCAAAAAAATAATAAAGCTGCGCAGCATTTGAATTTTATGAATTAAAGCTTCAAACTATAAATACATATATAGATACTTCTGCTGAAAACAATCAAAGCACAGTTACACAGCAAACAACTGACCTTTATTGCCTTGGGATTGAGGGCACTCGGTGATGCAGACCTCAGCCTTCACCACTGTTTTCTCTGGCGTCTCCCCTGCCTGCTGCAAGAGTTTGTTCTTCTTCTTCTCCGAGTTGGCCTTCTTGGCCTCCAGTCTGCGCTGTCGGCACGACTTGGCAGGTTCGGGCAACTTGCGTACCTCGCGGCGGAACGCCTGAAGCACGTGGATGGCTCCCGTCCGCATTTTGAGACGCTGGGCCTCCTCACTGCCAAACTCATCAGTCTGAGAGATCCTGTAAAGAGGCAACACGTGGAGCTGCTCATCCTCAGGGATCTCCTTCACCGAGCGGTTGTCCTCCTTAGTTAAAGTACACACCTAAGAGACAGAGAGAGGGAAGCAAGATGAAAACAAATCATCACTTTTTATTTGACTTATTCACACAAAATCCTTAATTCACCTCAAAATACCCCCAAAACACACAGTTAAAGGAGTATGCTGAGGGAGCTTACCACTGTGCAGCCATTGTAGAGGTTGTGCTGGTCCTTGTGAGCGTGGGCACAGAAGTCCATGCAAGCAGTGACTCCGGAGAACGGCCGGCCTTCCTTCAAGCCCAGCCTGCAGTCCGGAGCCTTCGCCTCCGTCTGGCACTGAGGAAGAGGAGAGAGATAACTGTATTTCCTTACGTTCACCCAAGATAGACACACAGCACATAATATTGTAAGAATAACTTAGTAAGAGTTTAAGTCAGTGGATTCTTTTCTTTTTCTTAGTCTCCGTGTAAAGAAGTGTTAATATGTGACAGCCGAAGTCCTGATGGTCTGGTGAACGGTGCTACTCATCGTGAGTGAGGAAGATGACAAGTGTAGTAGGTGGTGGCACGAGGCTGTTACTGTGTAAAGAGTGTGATGGGCATTTGCTATGGCTGTAACAGTTTGTGTTTTCATACTGAATGGTTCATGTTACGGGGGTCACGGTCCGGTGCATGGAATACACAATATGCACATTGATGAGCGAACCAAAGTTCACAAGCTCCACTTCCCTCGGGAACTTTTAGCCGTACGCTGTTACCAACATATGCTATGTCACGGTGGAACTAATTGAAACACACACTAATGCACAATTTCTTTTCTTTTAAAATTATTTTTAAATGATTCTATATATTTAGTTTCATTGCATATGATATGCTTGTTATAGCCTGTTGTGACTTGGGCTGCAGACTATGGCTTCCATGGATATTCACTTTAATATGATGTAAGACCTCTCCATATTTGAGTGGCTGAAAACAGCATTTTATGACATTTTTGTATGAAAAATTACTTATTTTTTCTGTCGATCGACTGATCGTTGCAGCTCATTTTGTGGCCTGTTGCCTTTTTGGAAAGTGTTTGTTCAGTGCTCGTACAGTGTAATAATACATAAGTGTTTGAAATGTTCCTTATTATTATAATGAAAATTGTTTACTAAAGTTGCCACTGGGACAAATGTCGTCTGTCTTTGACACTTGCACGACTGTTTGTTCAAAGTAAATGAAAAGAAACGTATCCTGGGTTTTTTCCCCGGCTGTACGAACTCGCACAGAAACCGAAACCGTGACCTTTGCGTACCGTTACTCCCCTATTATTGTAATTCACAACCAACCTGGTTACTGTAGGCCTGCGGGGCCAGCTGCTTGTACAAAGGAGCCACCTCAGTTGCCAGATGCTGCAAGTTATCCCTGAGTTTATCCTCCTGAAGACAAACATAGATCACAGGTTAGACAAAACACAAAACCACGGAGCTAAAAAACTGTTGCTTTAAATAACTCAAGATTACAAAAGTGACTAGACTCTAAAATAACATTTATACGCTGCACAACAAGTGGCTTTGGTGGGATAAGTACCTCTTCAGGGCGATCTCCTTGTAGCCTGAACTTGCGCGGCGCTTTGCTTCGGGCGTACTTACAACCATTAAAGTACATACTCCAAGAGCAGCCGAAGGAGAAGGAAGCGCCACAAGTTTCACTGTCCTTGCCTTGACACGCACAGGTTCGACTGCAGGGGGAGACAGTGAGCACGTTCATGTGTAAATGGTGTGTAACCCGTGCATGCTGAACATCATGTGTACACTATATACAAACTGAGCAGAGAGAAATGTCTATGAGGAAATTGGGGCAATATCAGTCATGGAAATGCGATCCTACATAACATAGCACTGGTCACTTTATCTCATTTTTATCGCTTGTGAGCCAAATAAAGATCATCAACTTGCTCTTAACCTCTTAGAAGTGTCATAAGACACATTTTATTTTATTTTATCTTACATTTATATATGTATAGCACAGGGAGATGCACTTTGACTTACTTACATACTATGAGTAAATAAGCTAATACACTTTATAGTATATAACTAGCGTAATAACACAGAGGAATACGACTTATTTTCTAACCCCAGATGGTAAATGATGGCTTTGTCCAACCAGGTTAAACAAAGGTGTGTCAACATCCATTCATGGCTGATTGGGGGGTTGTGGTGTATGACATGCACAATGTGCACACATCAACGTTTCTTTTTGTGCGCACACATTATTTAGCACTTACCACATGTCACAAATTGCACGCATTCATTGGTGTCACAGGTGGAACCTTCTGATGGATGTAGTGAAGGCACAGCAATGCAATGTAACACTGAAGCACACACAACCTGCCTGCTCTCTGCACATTCACACACATGCATGTTAGAAACCCGCGGTGTCAAAGAGCACCCATTAGCTACTCACTCATCATTGAGGCCACAGCGTCGGCTGGTGGGGTTGCCGTATTGGGTGAGGGTGCCACTGAGCTCGTGGTACAGCTTGTCAGCCAGGGCCCTCGGGACGCCTTCCCAGGCCATAATGAGGATGATGATGACAGCGTTGGCACAGTGGTGGCCTGCACGCTGACGCACCAGACATAGCAGCTTCTCTGTTTCGCTGCCACGACGGATCACCTGACAGGAAACACAAGTTTATCATTATTTTAGCTTTAATTCATCCAGGGGAGGTTAGGCACCTGCAACACCTTCATTTATGCTCACTAAATTCCACTAATCTTTTAATACTCACAACTAAAATGACATGCAGCAAAACCTTCTATTGTTTAAGTCGGTATTTACTGAATTTGTTCGTGACAAACGTTTGTCACCTTTAGATGTCGAATGCTTTTGAAAGGCATAATGAGAAACAGTTGATGTTACACTGCTTTTTGAAAGGATATTTGATAGTGAAATCTGACCTGCTGTGTGGACTGGATACCAATCCTAAATCTGCTTTGGATGCTATAGGTTAAATACATTTAGCTGGAGAGTCTCATACTATAAAAATAAGCTAGTGGACAAAGAATATGAATATCCAGGAGTACCAGCACTGAAGCTAAACAATGTCCTGCTGTGCACGGGGGCAGCAGTAAAATGTATTTTAGACACATAACAAAGACCAACCTAACCTAAAGGTAAAGTTTACGCTATATTTATGTATTTTCACTGCTTTACCTTGCCGTCAGACAGCCCTTTCTGATGGGAAACTGAAGCCATTATCTATGTTCTTTCAAAAAACCACCAGACTCCATTGAAAAAAACTGAAATTTGACCTCACAGAAAACAGGAGTTGCTGGTCTAACGCTGCCTCGATCGGTTAGTTAGTTTGTGTTTTTGTGTGACTTTGGTGAATCCTAATTAACGGTTTTAAATATCAAAGTCACACAATAACACAAGCAAACTAACCGATCGAGAAAGCGGTAGACCAGCAACTCCTGTGTTCTGTGAGGTAAAATTACTGTTCTTTTCAATGGAGTCTGGTGGCTTTGAAGAGAACGGATAACGGTTACCCATCGGAAACATGGACTATATAGCGGTAAAAATATTCTATATATGCCTAGCTTTTCTGCGGGTACTACTGTGTGTTTCTCCAAAGTGGGGGTGTGTGACAAGTAACACACTGACTCTGGATAAGTAGCTCATATGCCTTTAATATCTGAGTCCCCACAAGTTCTTTCTACCAGAAAAGATAAATGGCAGTTGATATGTGCAAGCCTGCTATCTTTTCCTGTTGTTATCTCTACACTCCCCCCCTCCCACTGTAGGATGGCTGTTTTGCATCCATTGAGTCATTAGCAGGATGTGTCAGGGGTGACACGAGAGGGGAGGCTGTGCAGTTGTTAAAGAGTGAGACCTCCTACTTATTCACTCACTGTGGGTGCCAAATTTGGCTACATTGTCTCCCCAGGAACCCTCATTACACACACACACACACACACACATACACACGGCACAAACGTGCTGTTGATTGGCTGTTGTTGTTGTTGTCAGGAGGGAGGGAGGAAAGTCAAAAAATACTTTTTATTTCGACTGAGATGCTGACAGACTGTCAGAAATGTTGTTTTTTAGAGTTATTGGCTGTTATTTTCAACTGTAATCTCAATAAAAGAAAAAAGATAATACCAAGTCTCCCAAGTCAGTTGCTTCTTATTCCAGTCACCTACGTTGAAAGTTATTAAAGTTATTCAAACACATGATGCGTGATGTGACGTGATGCTACTTACCCATTTAGCAATAGGACATCCTCTTGAGCTCTTTCCCTCTCTGCCTGTGTACAACACCTTCTCAATCCGGATGGCATCCCCCTTCTCTCCGTACCTACACAGGAGGAGAAAACATTCAGTTATTTTAAAGTTCATCCACAGCTGCAACTATTTTGATAATCGGTTATCAATTTGAATAATATTTCATTGAAAAAAGGCAGAAAATGCTGTTTTCAGCCTCCCAGAAATAGAGATTTCCTGCTTTACTCTGTGTTACATCATATTAAACTGAATATCTTTTAACATTGCAAAACTAGTCTACATTTTGATGGATCTTTTGCCAGTTATATTTACACACATGTGGTTATAAACGTTTTTTAAATTTCAATCATTTTGGCACATTTTTACAGCTACAGTTTTAAGAATTTATATATTCTTTTAAGGTTTTTTTACACGCACAACATGCAGGTTGATGTGTAAGTTTGTCAGCGTAAGTGACAAAGACCTAAAGCTGCAAGTCAATTTATGCCTTATATATATTATACATATATAAGATATAAATTCCTAAAACTGTAACTGTAAAAGTAAGCCACGAAGAAACAACTTTAAAAACAGCTCCAGTACCTTGGTGCATTTTTGGAGAAAATATAAATGATTTAATAGCCAATGTTTTATTATTAACATACAATTAAATAAAAATGTTCAGTGAAAGAAAAGTGTAAAAAAAAATGTGCGTATGCTGTCAATTATAGTTCTTGGAAAGACAAAAACAATCTGAAATAGCAGGTCAGACTTTTGTAAAATTGCGATAGATGCATCTCTAGTAAGAGCTGCAATCGGAGACATAATCCAGTTTCTCACAGTTTAATAAATTATTTCTATTTGTCATCCAGAGTGTTTCTCATGTGTTATGCCACCTATTGCTATTGTTGTGTTGCTCCTAATCTGTGTTATTCTATATTCTGTGGGAGTAGTAGTGTACGTCAACCCTGACAAAGACGGGCAAACCTCCGCAGCTCTGGCTGGTGAGGAGTGTTCACGAGGCTCCGCTGAGAGTCACACAAACACGGCAGAGCAAACCAGAACCCACTGGCCTCGACACAACGCCAGCCGCAGGCTCTCGTCCTGGAGACACTCCTGTGCTGGTGTTTGTGTCCACACGTGCATGCAGGATCTTATTTTGTGTACACACACAATCTATTTCTGTTTGTGTGTGAACACCTGCTTGAGCAAATAATGGGAGTGTTGAGAGAGTGCTTAAAGGGAAAGGTCACTCAAAAAGCAAAAATAGATATTTGTGTCTTATCTGCAGAGCTATTTATCAATGTAGATTGTTTTGGTGCGAGTTGCCCGCTGCAGAGATGTCGGTCTTCTCTCCAGTATAAAGGAACGAGATGGCTCGTGGTGCTCAAAGCGACCAAAAAATATACATTTAAAAACTCATCAGCAATGTTTCTTTTCCAGAAATCATGACGCGGTTACTGAAGATGATCCACAGACCTTGTTGTGAGCAGTTTCATGTAGGAAATATGCTGTAGCTGTTTTGTGGAAAAACATCCCTCTAAACCGCATCACCACGCAGAAGTTAGCGTGCGTCTACTCGTGGAGGAGAGGCTCGTGATGATGTAAACATTAATGGCGTCCTCCTCGGCTAGGTTGCGTCGTCGAGTTGTATCTAAATATAGATATTATTTAGTCAGGTTGTTCTATTATTATGAGGTAGTATGAATGTTAATACTGGATGTATACAACTTCCTTATCTTACATTTAGTAAGGAAGTGAAGCAAAATCTTTCTCACTTTACGAGCATGTGTTTTGTTGCTGACCGATATTTTTTTGTACTGTTTTGGTGGATATTTCTCCTAAAATCTCAATTTGTAGAATTGTATCTGTAGTGTGTAGAGGTCGGGTGGGGATAGGCTCACGGTGCATATCAAGTCTCCTGCCTGCTTCGTACCTGCCTTTGTGAAAACTTGAGCCCTGAGCAGATTTGGTGTGACAGTGAGCACAAGGGGCTCCCGCTGAATAGGAATCTCCCCGAGAGTGGGCTCTGTCACCACAGGGGTGGCCTGCCTGGGGTCAGGGGTGGGTCAAAGGTCAGCTGGGGACGTTGGGTTCCTTAACGTCTTATGTCATCGCTCAAACAACAAAAAGCGGTCTCTGGCCTCCCCCCCCCCCCCCACCCCCCACCCCCTCACTCACTCACTCACTCTGTGCTCCAGGGACTAATGACTCTCAGTGAATAAATGTGTGACTAATGTTCAGTAAATGAGGCATCACACCGAGGAACAGCGTGTTTTTGCATTCTTGGGTTAAAAATACCAGACGACACGAAATATATGCAGAATGTGTGAAAGGAATACGTGTTTTTCTCGCACGCTTTCACTGTAAGATAAAGTTACATTCACATTATTATAGAGCAAAAGGTGGAGTTTTTACTATTTAAACAGATCCAAAGGCTTTCCATTAAGTGATGAATAAATAAATATGAATATTAGCCGTAGCTACTGTGGGTAACAGTTGTTTAACAGTGTAATAACTGAATAATTAAATATTTGGTTCTCAGAGAAGCTATAAAGAAATGACCACCATTTCTTGCAGTTACTAGTGTTTACTGTAGGGCTATGAAGGGTTAAAGGATCATTTGTATATTAATTACCCTGTGTTGCCTTGGATTCCTGAAGAAAACTTTGTTTTTTTCTCGTGCCTCCACGGTGAACGAGGAATCCAAAACTGGAGAAAAGTCTTGATGAAGTGAAGTGAATGGGAGCAGCAGAACTATATCGAAACGCAACTCGTGCAGTTTAATCCAAGTCTCACTCATCCAGTCTTTGCTTAAAAATTCACAAACACTAAAACCTTAATATTTAAAACACTTGGATGAGTTGCGCGCCGGAGCGAGTCTGAGACTGTTTATATGGAAGTGTTTTAAATATTAAAGGTTTCAGTGTTTGTGAAGTAGTGTGCATACGACTGGAAATGAGACTTGGATTATACTGCACGAGTTGTGTGAGAGTTTGTAAAAACGGATGTTTTGATACGATGTCGTTAGGATTATTCTCCATTTTTTTGATTCTTTGTTCACCGCGGAGGCATGCGAGAAAAACTACGTTTTCTTCAAGAACTCAAGGTGACACGGGGTGAGAAATTGATATAGTCATGGTTATCCTGCGGGTGAAATATTCATTTATTCAGTCATCCTTAAAAAGGAAGTTCACCTTTGTTGTGTTTCAGTAAAATATCCCAACAATGATTCATGGATTTAGAGAGGCTGCAGCTGCACTTTGGTTATTAAAATAACCAGCTGGGGAGCTTTCTCGAGTTCCTTCCTAAATTGAATAAATACTAATCCTACTGTATAAAGATCACACGGCTAATCTCAATCTGCCTTGTTATTACCAAGTCTGCAGACGCATAGCAGACACAGTAACAACGGTTTACTGGATTTATTGGTTTGGTGAGGCTGTGCAGTTAATACTGTGTATGTGACATGGGTTATATTACAGTACTAAATCATCTGTTGCCTCATTTATAAAAACACAGATTTGTACCTCCTATTTGACTGTGAGATTGTTTGATTTGAGGTTACAAACAGAGTGAATTCAGCTTTGCATGTACATTATTTGCATGTAAAAAGACCAACTTTCAGCCTTCAATAATACTGAGGACTGCTCCATAATATAAATAACTTAATATTAATGCACCATTTCCATCATACTTTTTCATTTCTCTCCCCTTTCCTCTCTTCCTCTCCCTTAGATGTGACGTATATCCTCCCTCATCCCTCTCATTCTCAGCTATCATCTGCTGCTACCCTTTTGCTTCTTGCCTCTGATATTCTGATGATGCTGATATTTCCTGTTTCTCCTGCTGGATTCTGGGTCATGGATTCCCTAAGGACAAAATGTGAGGAGGAGGGAAGGTGGAAGGGAGAGGGAGAGGCAGAGGAGAGCATGTAGGAGGAAGAGGAAAAGAGAGGATTCGAGGGAAAGGCTCACCTCGTCTCCATCAGGTCTCGTATGGAGGCCACAGTAGGTCCAGATCCCAGGTGATTGTAATAAGGCCCTTCATCTTTCTCCAGGATTTGTTCTAGAAAGAGCAACAAAACAGCACTTAATTGGACACTTAAAGATACACAATTATTCACAACTGGCGATGATAAAGTTTGTATTCTCTTACTTCAGTTGTATTATAATTATTAGTCAAATAATATTTAAAAAACGTAAATTAACACATATAATATTATTTAATGTTTATGGTAATTGATGCGTGTTGAATTTAACAATGTATTTATTTCTAATGCCCCCCCTTTTGACATTTCTATACATGCTGGTTTCTGATTTGAAATATCTTCATTTGGTTTGCTTTTCTAAGTAAATATTGATATAAGCGATAAATTAAGATTAATTCATCACAAAGCATGTAATTAATTAGACTAACTTTTTTAAATAGCTTAACTGTACTAATTATAACCACTCTGCGAAGAACACTTGCATATATCTAAATATAGATATTATATCTGGTTGTTATATTATAATGAGATAATATATGTATTAATACTGCATTTATACTACTTTATGATTCAATTTCTGTGGGGATATTCCTGAGGCTTTTCAGGAGCTGTTCATTGATTTGTAATATATAATAATTAGAAAACTAATAAATAAACCTCGGCCAAGGAGGTAATGTTTTCGGCTCGGTTTGCTCGTCTGTTAGTTGGTTTGTCAGCAGAATTACGGGAAAAAATAATGGCCCTATTTTCATGAAACTTGGTGGAAGGGTGTAGCATGGGCTAAGGAAGAACCCATTAAAATCACGGGCAGATAAATTAGTTTTAATTTTCGTTAACATGGGGCAGGGTCTGCGCTCTCCGAGTGCCCTTCTAGTTAGTTTTGTTGCTGTTTTGTTTGAAGAATAGCTGAATTAGTTTTGATTATAACACTAGCATCATCATATGGACAGACGGGTATAGGAGGGGTCGGGCACATCATGAGGCTGCAGAGGCCTTTGTACTTTGCTTGTTTGCTTGCTAAAATAGTTTTTGTGCACAAAACATCATGCTTGCCTGGACAACATTTGACGTATTTTCAATGCCTAAGATTCACTATTTAGATGCCTCGTGGCCTTATGATTTTGAGCTGTTTTTTTTGTTTGTTTGAGGAAAATATCGCCACTGCACAATAATCAAATAAATAATTTCTCCGCCTCTAATCTTAATTTGCTATTGCCTGGATAGAGTGCTTGAAGATAATAGAAGTGAAGGTCTCACTCAAGTTAAAAACATTTAACAGCAAAAAGTCTTTTGACTTCAGTAAAGAATGAAGTGTCTTTGCATACAATCAAATCTTAGTTGCACAAAATCAAAGGTGTGTGTGATATATTCACAGACAAACTCAAAGACGTCCCCTTTGCAGCTGAAGATAAATCAACTATGAGAAGCATGAGACTGGTTGCAACATCCAGTTCACACACCACACACACAACACACAGACAGTGACTGCAGGGTGTGGCGTGTGTGTGGAGACACTTTGTAAAGCAGAAGCTTTTTGAAGTAGTGATGAATGACTCAGTTTGTGTGAGTATTGTTGTGAGGGAGTAAAGGGAGTGTCTGTGTGAGTGCTATGTACATACGTGTTTATGTCGTGTAGTATGAGAGTGTGTGTGCGTGTGTGTGTGAGAAAGCATTTGACCGTTTGTGAACCACGTCCTATGGCTTCAGTAGCTAAGCTGAGTGTGTCCTACATATACAGCTGCTACTAACTCAGATTTTTTTAGTTGATTAATGGATTAGTTGTCTATAAAATGTCAGAGAACGGGGATAGATGTCAATCAGTGTTTCCCAAAGACCAAGATGACGTACCCAAAATGTCCAAGGAGTAAAGAAACCAGAAAATATTCACATTTAAGAGGCTGGAATCAGAGAATTTTAGACTATTTTTTTACGTAAAGAATGAGTCAAACCAGTCACAATATCAAATAGTTGGAGATTAATAGAATATTCGGCAACTAATGTATTAATCTCTGCAGCGCTACCTACATCAAGTGTCTCTAATGGACTTTGCATTGCCTAGCTCTGTAACAGCTCGCTTGTATGGCAACTGACACAGTGTTGCTCTGACACAACTCTTCTTTATCATTACACTCTGGATAAAAAACATTAGCTAAATGCTCTAAATGTAAAAGCTCTACACTATCAACTGATTATCTCAAGTGTGGACATGCAGGCAGTGTTGTTTGTGTCTGCGGCTCAGAGGCAACATGAGGTCACATTCCCCTGTTAGTGCAGGGAGGCACCAGGGCGTGGCTCAGGGCAGGAAGTGGAGGAGTCACTAAATCCTTGCTTGGAAATCTGCTGTACTGTGTGTGTACTGTGCACATCACGGCTGTATATCTGTGTGTGTTGGAGGCAGTCTCATTACAGCGCAGTGCTATGCTACAGGGAGTTGACAGCTTTAGTATGAAGACTTGTTTTCTGCTAGTCTTTACTCTCAGTATCAACACACAGCCAGCAAGTGTTTTACTGCAACTGCTCTCTGCAGTGTTTAGGAACAGCAAGGGCCAATTTACCAGGCATTAAAGGAATACTTCACTCAAAAAATACCTTGTATATCAATTATTAACCCAGTGTTACGTTGAACTCTTGAAGAAAACTTTGTTTTTCTTGCAAGCCTACACGACAAACAAAGAGTGAAATAACGTAGAAAAGTCTTAATGAATTGAAGTAAATGCGGGCTGCGTTTAACAACAGCAATACTATATTTTAAAACCTCGGTTTACAAACTCTAACACAACTCATGCAGTATAATCCAAGCTTAATTTATCCAGTCACATGCTCACTATTTCACAAACATGTATTTTCACTAAAACCTTACTGTTTAAACACTTCAGACTTGCACTTAGTGCGCCTACACAAGTGTTTAAAATAATAAGGTTTGGGTGAAAATGCATGTGTTTACAAAGTAGTGAACATATGACTGATAAATGAGACTTGGATTATTCTAAACGAGTTGTGTGAGAGTTTGTAAACGGATATTTTTATATAGTTTTGCTGTTGTTAAACGCGGCCCTCATTTACTTCAATTCATCACGACTTTACTCTGTTTTGGGATTCTTCGTTCACAGTGGAGGGATGCGAGAAAATAAAGTTTTAAAGTAAAACCGGGTGAGTAATTGACATACAAATGATCATTTTGGGGGTGAAGTATTCCTTTTAACCCTTCATAGCCCTACAGTACAGTACAGCCCTAACACAAGAACATGGTGGTAATCTCTTCATAACAAAATCTTTTGTTATTCAGTTAATGAACTGTAACTACAGCTAATATTTAGATTTATTTATTTTTAATTTTATTTTAAATATGTGGTATATAACATGATCTATCCATTTCCATAGATTTCTACAGTAGGACCACCTACTCTGTTAACCTGAGCAGGGTACAACCCAAACTATGGGACTGAACGCATTTCTGTCTAACAAAGGCTCTGTTCTGCTTGCCTGCCAGACCCAAACCCACACAAAAGGCTCCTTCTGCCACCACTGCTATTGTTCCTACCCGCTGCCTTTAGTGCCTCACACTGTCACAGTCTCGATGGTTGCAGCCGCACACCCTGGCAACACATACATTCTTAGACACACTCAACAAGCATCCAGACAGGCTGAAGCAGAGTGGGACTGGAAAACATAATAGTGGACCTCTGTAGTTCAATAAGTAGTGACAGGTTCATTAATGTTTAGCTCCAAAATTGACCATTTACAGATTAAGAAAGTGTTTCTCAAGAGTCCTTCCTGCAGAATGTGCATGCTCCTTGTTACAATAAGGCACTTCAGAGAAAAGCCTTTACTACCTAACACTGATTACAGAAATCAACTTATTTCCATTTAGAGATATATTTGTAATGTTTGGAGTGGTGTGGTATGTGTTAGATTGATAATAATATTTATACTTATATGAAAATTGCAAATACAGTATGTTGATGGGTCAACCACCTGGATACACACAACCATACATAAACACACTGACTTACCCACACAGGTGCAGATGGGGAACTCTGCTTGGAGATCCTTGGAAGGAGTATCCAGCAAGGTCTTGGTGGGGGTGTCCAGGTAGCGCAGAGGAGACTCTAGGAATCCTCTGAGAGATGGAGATGAAGGCAGACTGTCCTTAGTGGGCGTGTCCTCCTCAGAATAGCATGTGGTGGAAATTACTGTAATATCACCCGAGGTTTCGATCTTCATGCGTTTGGGCAGCGGAGTACACGGCATGCTGAATGTATCCTCTAACACACTGGGCTGCTGCTGCATGTCTGGAATGGCCTCCTGATGCAGAGAGACGTTCCCCATAGGGCTTTCTGTGGGTGCTTTAATCAAGGTTGCTTCACTTTGGGTCCTTGCCTTATCTTTGTTGACTTCCATCTCCTGATCATCTGGATGATGTGTGGAGCTGGTTTGAGTGGTGCGAATTAAGGACGTCGACTGGGGGATGGAAGATGATGTGGGACTGAGGTCCTGAGGACTTGTCTGGGACTGATTTCTCAGCTGAGGGGCTGTAGCAGTCTCCTCCATGGGCTGAATGGCAGGTGCGTCTGAGGCTGAGTCACCAAATTCAGCCTCAAACTGGCGGATCAGTTCTTCATACTTCGGGTCTATGTTCATGACACTCGGTAATTGTGAGGTGCTGGATGGACATGTGGAGGTCACAGGTGTGGTGGTGCTGGTGTTATTGGAGGCCAGGCTGCCCATTCCCTCTAACTTAGCATGGGCAACAGGTGGGGGAAGAGGGCCCATGGGGGCTGGAGTGTTTTCTGACAAAGCAGAAACAGTAGAAGAGGGAGTCATTGAGGAGTTGGAAATGGATACCTGAGATTGGGCTGGGGCAGGGAGGCCTGCAGCAGCAGCCTGAGTGAAGTTACTGTGGAGGGGCAGAGAGGGGAGAGAACCTGGTTGCAGGCTGGCCTGGGCCGCGGCTCTATCCATCATGAGGACTGATGGTTTTTGTACGGAGATCTGATTCTGAGGCAGGAAGGTTGGCAGGGAGGCTTTCTGCTTGGTCTTCTTGATGACTATCTGCTTGGGTTTGGGCAAGGGAGAGACTGTAAGCATCCCACTCATAGCTTTTATGACAGGAGAGCCTTGGCTGCTTTTTCTTTTCTTGGGTTCCTTGGGTTCCTGTTTGATGGCCAGATGTGGCAACCCTTCAGCCTCTATCTGTGGCCACCATTTTTTCAAGTTTTGACAAGCCAGAGGAGCACGAGGGCCTGGTGCTCCAAAGCCAGGGGAGTGGTTAGAGAAGAGGTTCCTCTTGTAGTGAAGGTGCTGTTGCAGAGCTGCCTGAGTGGAGTGGCGGATGGCTGCTTGGCCAGGAGACAGGGGAGTGCCAGGGTAGTGCTGACCCAGCTGCTGACCATTAGCCATGCCGTAATGTCCCATGGAAGCAGTGTGATGGTAGTGCTCACCAGAGTCTGGTTCTTGCTTTATCCTGGCCAATGCTGGGTTGTCCTGGACCAGGATACCTCCATTCTGATTCAAGCTGATCTGCTGTGTGACGGGAAGCTTGAAATGAGCATTGCTGAACCTTCCACTGGTGTCGCCAAGCAGCTGTTTGAGCTCTGACATGGGGTCTGAGCTGCTGTGAGGTGCAGCAGCGTAATGGGATTGGGGCTCAGACTTTACACACATCCATGGGTTCCTCTGTTCAGAGCCTCTACCTGAGCCCTGCTGCCACTGCTGGGGATTAGGGCTGAAGCCTGGATGTTTTCCCTGACCTGGGAAGGGAGAGGTAGAGGATGGAAGAGGGGTAGCATGGGGTGGCTGGCCCTGGGATTGGGGCCTGTGGTGCTCACAGGATACTTGGGCCTGCTGAATATTGTGTAGTCCTGGAGGAACGGATTGAGAGCGTGAGGAAGATGAGTGAGCACTGGGAGAGGACGGGATCAAGATAGTGCCATTGGGGGGCTGAGATGGAAGGTTCTGGGTATGTTGGTGGTGATGGAGGTTACTGCTGTAGGGAATTTGACCTGGAGAGCAGGCAGCTTGCGGACCAGTACCAGATAACTGCGTCAGGGCTTCTATGGCGATGGCTGTCTGAAGACTGATGTTCTTTTCCTTGGCTATGGAGAGCACCTGGGGAGAGCAGGGAATTGGGGGTTTGGAGCAGGGCACTTGGATTAGGTGAGGGCCTTGATCTCCCTGTTGCTGCTGGGGGTATGAAGAAGACAAACGGTGGCCACCATTCATCTGGGGATAGGGCTGAGGGTGATGCTGCAAATGGGGTTGCTGTAGGTGAGGCTGTAAGTTTGGGGGAGCATCAGCCATCTTGCAGGCACCTTGATCCTCACTGTTTGCCAACTTAATCTTCTTCTCCAGCCACTCAAGGTAGTCTGGACAGTCGGGCCCATCACAGTTGCAGTTAGGGGGCTTGTTTCCATGCTTGGCTTGGCTCAGTGCTGTCTGTAGACTGTTCAGGTCTTCTGGAGTTTGGCAGCTTCCGTCAGGAGCTCCTGCAGAGGGTTTGGCCTGAGCCCCCTCAGCACCCACCTCCTTGGTGAACTTCTCATACAGCTGGGCCGTGTTAGGCTGCACAAGGCAGGAAGAGGAGGAAGAGGGAGGCAAGGAGCCGGCAATAGCAGAAAAAGCCACAAGGTTGTGGGCATCCTCCATGTCTGCGTGGTGGACAGGTTCACCAGGGGTTGTACCACTGCTGCTGTTCCAACATGGTTGCTGTTGTTGGGTGTCACTGACCTTGCCATGTCCTGACACCCAGCACTGCCTTGGAGGCACGCTCCCTGCCCTCTGCTGCTCTGTGTCCATAGATGTCGCATCATCATTGGGGTAGCGATTCACCCCATTGGCCCGTTCCAGGCTCAGCGCGCCTTCCTGGAGGCGGTCATGTGACCCAATTTCCATATGGCGTCCACTTCTGGGGCCATCCACTGAAGTGACTTCGCGAACAGTCTGAAAGACAAACATGGAGCGAGGTTAGTGCGATATTAAGAATCCAATAAATCCAGGATCATATGTAATAGAACATTATAAGCCCTCCATTGGGCATGATTTTGAATAATCACTGAAGTGTGTTTAATTTTCGCTTAATTAACAATCAAAGTAATATCAGACTCCAGTCGCTTGAGGAATAACTCTTATCCAGGGTTTCCCTCCCACTTGATACAGAACATACAGCGCTGCAGGGTCATGTCATTAGGGCTAAGGAGAACGACATTAACTATTGTTTCAGTGGAGTGTTTTCATTACAGGCAAGTGTTTTGTCAAGCAAGTCACAGGTCATGAGACATAGTTTCACTGTTGTTTATGAAAGGACACTGTGCTCCAGATCAGTTGGGCTATGCAAAGCAGGCAGTTGGAGTGAAAACATGTCTCCCTTGATGACTGTGTGTGGCAGAGGTGGGGCATTAAATACACACTGAGGAGTGAAGACAACGAAATACAATACTGAAATGTTTCTCTGAGGTCCAAGAAAGAACTGTTTATTTTCATCCTTTATTAAAACCTACAAAGTTCTTAAGTAGAGAAGAATAATCAAGAGTAAATGTGTACATTGTACTAATTATTTTATTTCAAAAACACAATTAGTACATTAAACAATTTAAGATGTTTAAGAAATATCCCATGTAAACAGAAATACACTGCATGCGCATGCTTATAATACAATGTGGATTGCTTTCATTGGCAAAACCAAATATTGATAAAGTTATTATGGTCTATGTGGAATTATTGTTTCAATTGCAAACTGTTTTAACTTTGAAAGAGAACTTCCGTTGAAATTTGTTTTCTAATTGTTCACAAGGGGCTTATTGATGTCTGTTGTGTGCGTAAAAATGCTTTTAGCTGCAAACTGCAGCTCAACTAAGTGTCTGAAAGTTTGCAGTGCAACTCTCATTCACAGGAGAGATTATCCCAAACCCAAGATTCATTCATACCAAGACCTTAAATGGCAAACCTAAAATGAGCTGAATATCTGAAGACTAGTATGTCATGCTTATATAATCTGCAATAGACAGCATCTAAGATACAGAGTCAACTGAAGAAAGATTGTACTGCCCTGGTTGGTAAAACTACAGTCAAAACAGAGAGAACTGCTGACTAATGGAAGAGTCGACCAAGTTGCAGGGAGTTAAATTGCTGAATGCAAAGCAGTGAAGATGCAAAGCTCAGAGTTGGTGTATGCAGACAGAATGGTCGTGGACATATACTCTACGTTTGCATGGTTAAGTATAAACTAAAATAAGACTTTCCCGCCTGCCTGAACTACCGGGGAGCTTCTGTTGACAGGTCGCCACATCAAGAGAAGTTGATGATATTTTAGTGATTTGACTTTCCTCACTATTCCAAAGACCCCAACATGTTTGGGAACATTTGAGAAAGGACAAAGGTACTATAGCATCACAAGACTCACTCTGGGATGTTCCAAATGAGTGATGGGGATGATGTAGACGCTCACGTTTTACACTATTTTGTAGAACTGATTCCAGAAACAGAGCAAGCTATAAATAAGGCAAACATTGGGCCGGCAGATGTCAGAAAACAGTGAAAAATGTCCATCCCAGATGTCTTTAAACAGAGAAAAGCAGGAAATCTCCATATTTGAGAGGCTAAAACAATCGAATATCAAAATAGCTGGCTATTCTTTGTTGTATAATCAACATTTTATGTTTTAGTAAAACATGTCATACATCCATTCTTTGGCTCATGTACTTTACTTTATGTATAAAACCTGACAAGCACTTTATTTTTTGATTATTTCACGTGAAATCGTACATGCTGCTTGTTTTAAGCCTGTTGTTTGTTTGTTTATGTGAAACTTTCTAAGCTGCTGTCTTTGCCAGGACTCCCTTGTAAATGATATTCTGAGTCTTAATGGGAATATTCTTGGTAAAATAAAGGTAAAATAAAAAACACATGCAAACACATGTCTCTCTTTCCTATTAGTGATTTATATAGTAAAATATAAGCAACAGCTGACTGCTCCTGATATTACCACCTGCTTTAACTGGAAAGTAACATGGTAACTGCAGCTGTATTTTAGCTTTTTTCTTAACTGCAGTATTCCTTAAGAATCCCAGTATACAGCGTGACGTGAAATGCAGAAGTATTTCATAAACATGCTGGTCACAAATAAGGGAAGGATTGCTTCTTACGTCTTTCAGTAGATTTAAAGACCTTCTCAGACAGTTGGTTAAACATATCAGGAGCTGATCAGTGAAGCCACATATCTCACTTCCTCTCCCAGAATTGGGGCAGTTACCATTAGTTACACTGAAAACCTCAAACACATCAAGTGGACTTTTTTTCAAAAGCACACATTTTTTCTGTAGTCAGCTTAAAGCCTCAGGGGGTGTGTTTGTCCACAATAGTGTAAAAAGGTGTAGGCAAATAAAAAGTAATTTTACTACATTTGTTTAAATTACTACTAATCTGAATTCTCTTGACATGTTGAAGAAAAACTATGGTGCTTCGCTTGAATCTTAAAATATTACGTGCAAACTGTATTCAACCCAGGTTAACCCACCATAGATTATAATCAAATGAGTCTAGAGAGCAACACCAAACAAAGATAATCCAAGGGCAGGCTGAGAAATCATTAACGGAGTTCATGTTATGGCTGAACAGTCTATTCCAGCATGTCTAACAGCACATAAACAACAGCAGACTCACTATATAAATATTGTTTTATGTTAGCCCCATAGATAGAAGCAGAGCTGCAAAGATTAATCGATTAGTTGTCAACTATTAAATTGTTTTTAACTGTTTCAACTGTTTTGACAATCGATTTATCAGTTTGAGTACATTTTTAGGAAGAAAAAAAGGTCAAATTCTCTGTTTCCAGCTTCTTAAATGTGAATATTGTCTGGTTTTCTTTACTTACTGGGCACTGATCGACAATTTTCACCATTTTATAGACAAACTGGTTATTGTAGAAGATAATTGTTAGTTGCAGGCCTGAATAGAAGCCGACGCACTCCATTAATAACCTTTTTATTGTCAAATTCTTCAACCTATGTGCATACTGAGAACACACAACACACCTCACTGTATGCTTCAGATTGTACAGTAGCCTTAACTCGAAAGGACCCTTTCATGCCTCAACATTGTGGTTGCAAGTACAATCCTTCCCTGACAGAAGACTCAACAAAAACTGAATTTACACATACACACAAACTAATCTCAGGCTAAGTGACTCCTCAACGTAAATGTAAACTAGTTCCTGATTCGGAAGATTAAACAGGCAAAGAAAGAACATGGCTCCTGTTTGCAGATCCATCAGTATATGACAGCAGAAGTGAGCCTGACGTCCAGCTTCCACATCATTTGAATATTATTGAAATTACCCTTTTGAAGTGGCTAATTACTGGACAGGCAGTATGCTCGGGCCTTTTGAATCCACCTTCTGCGCCGGGTGTCTGTTGGGGGGGGGGGCCCAGGGGGCGGGGGGGGGTATGGGTGAGAGGTGGTGGGGGGTGTCGGGGATAGCAGTGAACAGCCGGCATGCAATACGTGAGAGGCCCCATCTCTGTACTATCAGTGGCATCAGACGGGAAAGAGGAAGAAAAAGAAGAAGGGGGGGGGGGGGGGGGGGGGCTGTGCATGCACGGCAGTTATGAGAACTGCAGCGTGTTGAAACAGAGCGACTGCAACACTGCACAATCACACACTATCGGTCTCTTTTCCTCTTTTTCTCACAGTAACACACAGAAAACACGGCCACAGACAGTCATGTGGGGTTTAAAGCACCTCGAGCTGCACACTTACAACAAACGGACTTTACTCCGCTTTGCCGGTACAGATAACAAACACCGCCCCGCACACAAAATAACATTTCTTTGAATCCTCTGAGCCTTGAGTTAACCTTGATTGACTTCTTTTTTTTTTTTTTTTTTTTTTTTGTGAGTCTACATGTCACCGGCCCAGGATGGAAATGTAGCGCTCTACACCTATGCGGGTGCCTCCAACTGTACAGACCACGTGCTTTGACAAATATTTACACCGTGACGGAGCTCTTGCCAGGAGTTTATCTCTGTCTTCTCTCAAACTGTGTCGCGCACACACACATTTGGACATGCTTGACACACACCAAAAAGTGCATCCGAAAACACCAACACGGCTAACCGGATCAGATCCTGCAGAGTCTAGGAGCTTATTAGACAAGATTAGCCTTTACAGCTCTGTACAAGAGCAAAGCAAGGGCTGTTTAATACTGACACTGCAAAAAAAACAAAAACTACAGGGAGGAAACAAAGCCTGGAAAGATACTAGTGGTGGCGGTGATGAGGGGGTTAAGTGCAGCTTGTGAGTAGACAGCTGAACCTAAATCCCAGATACACAACACCCCCCCCATCCTCCCTCTTGTCCTCCTCCTTCTTCCCCCACCTCTTCCTTTGCTGCCGTGCCGAACAGGAACATGAAGCAGAGAGCCTGACAATATGTAGCCGGCTGAGAGCCCGAGGACCAGCGACGCATACTTACGTGGTCTTAGGCGTCCAGACGGAGCTGCCGGTCGGAGAGCAGAAAGCAGACGATAAGACAGAGAGGAGCATGAGACTTGCTTGCCGGCACAGCAGCCCGCAATCAATCCGGGCTTGTTGGGTTGTATTCCTTCTTATTTCTTCCAGTCTGTGCAGCGCACAGGCAGAGCGAGCACCGAAATACACATGCATGCATTCACACACAGCCAGCCTCACACACACACAACACACCTCCCCCAAACACGGCACACACGTTTCTCATTTCTCTCTTGCCTCTTCTTATGGCCGACGCTTTCTGTTCTCTCCTTTTTCCTTTCTCATTATCTCTGTCTGCTCCTCCCTTCCCTTTTTCAATATCCTCTTTCTTTCTCTCGGCTACACATGCAGTCGGCTTCTCTTCGCAGCCCCCACCTTCCCCCCTCTCTCTCTCTCTCTCTCTTTCTCTCTCTCCCTCCCTCCCTCCCTCCATTCCCCTCCCTCTCGCGCAGCCTCTCCCTCCATCTCCTCTCCTCTCTCTCTTCAGTGTGTGCAGAGCGAGAGGCCATTATCTGAGCCACAGCGGGCACGTACGATGGAATGGAGGAGTGTGCAGTGAGCAGAAACAGAGAGAGCTGTGGGGGATAGTCGCTAGTAGTGGCAGCCTAGGAAACAGCACAGTGCAGCAGAGCTCTTACCAATGAGAAAACCTCTCTGTGTCTGTCCACGCCCTTCAGCACTACTGCATTAGATGGTGCTACATATAAGGCTATGTTGTGTGTTTTGTTTATCCACAAAAGCCCACTGTTGGCAATTTCAGCTATGACAGAGCTTCTCTGCTTTGGAGTGCAGGGGCAAACCAGCGGCTGCCAAGCGAATACACAACTCACAACGGCATCAACAGGAAAAAGAAAAAGGAGCGAAGGAAAAGCAACGTTATGTTTATGCTTGTTTATGCCTTCTGCAAACGGTGTCTGGTTTTCCTTACGGAGATGTCGTGCCATGTTTTGAGCGTCTAGATTTCGGCTCAGCCCTGGGCCGAAGGAGAAGCCACCGATGATGGTTCTTCGATCTCCATTTTCTTCCCCATCGGTTGCTCATTACTCGCTAAAAACAAAAAAGCTTCAGTCTTACACTTGTGGCTGATAGTATTATATCCTCTAGAAAGGCTGCATGCACAGGGAAGAGGAAAGGTTGGGAGCTGCTGGCCCATCCTCCAAGATCCAAAGGATGCAGACGATGGTTTCTGACTGAAGGAAGATGAAGGTTCGCTTGATATTCTACAACCCTATAATGTCAACTCAATCTCTACACGGGGGGAAGAAAATAAATGGGAGAAACGATGGCGATATGATCACAACAGAGGTAAAAGAGCGAGACGAGTACGCGGGGCGATGGAGAGGGAACAGCGGATGACAATTCGACATCAACGAGAAAAGAGTAGCAGGATGGAGAGGAGGGAAGGGAAGAACTGAGAGAGGGAAGACAACGAGAGGAGGACGTCTGAGGAGGAAGCGGAGTCGCTCAGTTCTTATGTGATTCTGTTAAGAGAGCAAAGACGATGAGGAAGAAGAAGAGCGCATAAACAGATAGAGGGTCGGCAGGTTGTTGCCAAGCGAAGACAGCAACCGTCACAGTTCGCTGAGGACTCCTGTCCTCTCCTGTCCACCAGATAACGTCCTCTTGGTATTCTCTCCTCACCATTGTGCTGCCTTGGTGTCGTTGCCATCATCATCATCATCATCGTAATTCTCATTATGATCGCTGGATGTTTCTTCTCGCCCACTTGCTGGCTGACCGGCCTTGTGGCGTCTCCTCTCTCCTGTCGAACATTGCTGGAGTTTTGGAGCAGATTAAACCCGGGAGGAGGAGGAGGGGCGGAAACATGGCCGTCTTCCCCATGCAGATCGTTGTCAGCTCCTGCGTAGTATTTTTCTCTTATATTACTGAGCATGTAACTGGCAACACTGCGCTATGGCTGGATCAACTTCAGTAGCGTTTCCCTGCTTCTCTTACTTTGCCTTTTGCCTGTTTTTTCTTGATGTCTCATTTTCTCAAAGTGCCTCTGCCTGCCTCTCTCCATTTGCCTCTCTGTTTTGTTTCCTGAGCCTTTTCTCCTTCTAGCATAGCTTATTGCATTACCGTTCCAACACTTTCTGACGCAGCCGCTCTCTGGCCCTGTAAATTGCACACTGTCCGTCTCTCTGTTGCCACACATATTCGTATATATACACACACACACACACACACACACACACACACACACACACACTGATGAGCGTCAATCCCAAAGAGAAACCCAGCGCAGCCTAAGCTGTCTAAGGGAAGGAGAGGAGAAGTAGAGCATTAGGTCATGTGACCAGGGAGTGCCAATGAGCAAGAGGGAGAGCAATGAGCAAGAGAGGTAGGAAACACATGTGGCGGTGACGTAGCTGCACCGTCATCGTCGTCATCATCATGAGTGTCTCCCACCCGGACGCTTGCATCCACCACTGGGTGGGCACACGTTTCATCTGACACATGCCCACTCTCTACTATCACCAACCACACACACCAGCGGACACTCACCCGACTCACTTGTGCTCGCTCACTCCGCCGGCTGCAGTGACACAGCGTTTCGAGCTCAAGACTCGACTTAACCCCTGCATCACACAGTCAATCCAGCGCAACTGCCATTCCTATAAAGCACTGTTTTAGTTACTAACTGTAATATGTTGAATATAATTCACCAAAATGTTACTTTTATAGAAGTTTTCGCAGTGCACTACGACATATTTGATCTAATTTATTTGCATATACTATTTTATATATTGAATATGTATGTTTAGGTTTAGTTTTCATATATCCCATTATCAAATTTATTTGTATTTATTATTTGTATATTATTTATTTATTTATTATATTATATACAACTTTTTATTGTATGTGTTTTTGAGTTCAATCATATTTAAAGTTAAAATCCACTGTTAAAAACTTTTCTTTGAAAAAAAAAAAAAGGTTTGATGTTTCCAAATATCCTAAAATCTCAATATTGAGCAAGATAATCATGATAATGATTTTCGCCAGAATCACGCAGGCCTAGTTAGAGACATTAGGCTAAAAGAGACCTCCCAGTCATCACAACAACATGTAATATAAACCGTGCTATAGAGGAATGCCGTCACGTGGCGATAACACTGTCACCATTTTTAAATGAACATCAAGAAAACAGAAACTGAACTCGTGGCCTGCAGTAGCGCTGAGTGAGTTTGTCCCTGTCCACGTACAGCGCTGAGTAAAACAAAGAAGAACGTATTTGACCTAAACATCAGCAAAGAAGAAGGAACCTCCTGGATATCAAACTCAGCTGTTTCCGACATGTGACGCAGACGCAAAACAACACACTCATAACACAGTGTATCTGACAGAATTTGCTGTACAGGTAGATGAAACTAAATTACAGTACAACTCTTTGATGCACACACCAGCAGCTTGACGCCGGTGTCACTTCAGGTCAAACCTTTCTGGTGTCTACCTCAACTATGACTACAACTACAAAAGAATGTAGCTTTACCGGATCATTTAGATGAGCAACAATGATAACGAAGGTAAAGTACGCTTTAAGCTGTTTCTGTGAGATTAAAGCCGTACACCACCGTGCTGCTATTCCGGTTTGTCCCAGAGAGAGCTGTGCTGAAATCACTTCTCATCTAGATACCAGAACAACGTAACAAGAGTACACGATGACTGGACGGCATAGAGTCTGGAGCCTGACACTTTACATGACACACAACAACAGTTGGAGTATCTTAACTTTCAAGCAGTGGAGATGAATGTTACTTACGGTAAACCTGCTGTAACCCGGCATTGACGGAGAGGAAGGTACAAAAGATTCTCACATCGATCATCTCACAATCTAGTCAAATTATCATCCAACTGAGTTGTTTCACGCCCTCGTCTCTTTCTCTCTCCATCCCTCTCACTTCTCTGTCTCTCGCTCGCCGTTTCTCAGCAGCGCAGAGGAAAGGTCTTACTTGTAGGAGTGATGACTGACATGAGAAATCCACCCTCGGCCCCGCGTGTTGGGTCGGCTCACATATGACTAATCCTGAGTCATCTTTTTTTTTTTTCTGTTTCCTTCTCAACAAAGTCCTGACATGAAAAACCCTCACGCACCGAAACAAGCTTTTTTTTTTTTTTTTTTTTTAAAGATCAGCAGCGCACTGGTGTAGTGGGAGGTCTGTGTGTACGAAACACATAAAAAAGCAAACGGAGAACAATTTATACTGTTTCACGGGTGAATAATCTTTCCGAGAATTGCTGCGATTTCCCTATTTCTGCAGCTTCACCAGCTCTCATCAGTGGGAGGATTTGTGCCATTTAGGGTTAAAGCCATTAAACAACTCACATGAGCCTCACGGTCATGACATGATGCCCCCCCCCTCCCTCCCATCTCTTCCTGTCAGCTGACTCCACCTCCTGCTCCCATCTACCTCCATACACCCCCACCCCACATTGCCCTGCAGTCTAATGGCATCAAGGTCATCTGATCTGACACACTCTGTCTTTCTTTCTTTCTCCTTCCCCCCTCTCCCTCTCTTTTTTGCTCTCTATCGCTTTATCTTTCACTTTCTTTCTCTCTTCCTGCCCCCCAGATCACACACTTGCCTGTTTCTCATCACATACCCTACACACAGAGGCACAGACACTCAACAAATGCAGAGGCACACACGTTAATGATTTTCTCTCTCTCTGCACACATACATGCCAGTATGCATACAGTATTGGATTGTTCACTGAGGGTCACTGGGTTTATTGGTGGGCAGGACAAGAGGCTGCAGAGCGAAGCTGCAAATATTTAACAGAGCAGAAGAAACACAAAGTCTTTCCGCCTGGTTACACCGATAAGACTGATATCTAACAGGAATCTCTTTTAATATAAGTGTATTGTTATGTTTTGTCTACTTTTTATGAAAAAAATATGCACAGAATTTAAATTATTTCATGAAAATTATATAGATAGTAAAATTATTGTTATTTTTGTATCAGATATTTGGGCTGTAGGGCGAAATCTTCTATCCTGATATAGTTTATTTCATATCTACAGTATATAATGGTATATATCACGAGATAGGTTGTTTCATATCCATGCAATGATATATATCACAATATATGTTATTTCATATCTATGCCATGATATATATCACGATATAGGTTATTCCATATCTACAGTATATAATGATACATATCACGATATATGTTTTTTCATATCTAGATAATGATATATATCACGATATAGCATTTTTCCTGGTAATACAATAAATAGTGAACATGAAATGTGATGGTAAAGTCCTGTGTGAAGTATTTTCTCCTTTTATTAAGAACTTTCCACGTCACAACGACAGACGCAGCCCTGCTTTTAGGTGCGAGCTCTTCTTGTTAAGGATCAGAGCGCAAAGCGTCGTCCAAATAAAGAAAATATAACCGTAGTGCAGTTCGGCCGCTTGTTTTTCAACTGCAATAGAAACCATATATAAACATTAAACATCTAATCTCATTTAATATAATTTTGCCGATATATATATATATATATATATATATATATATATCCCCCCCCACCACCACCACCACCTGACTCCCAGGCCGGATGGTGTTAGGTTCAGGTTTGGGTGTAGATCGTAGTGCTGAGTATCCAGCCTGAGTCATACCTCCTGACTTTCGGCACGTGCAAGTCGGCACGAATAGCCCAGCTGGGGAAGGCCAACCCCCCCCCCCCCCCCACCCCTCTTCGGCACTGCTCACAAAGAGAAAGAGAGGAGTGGTTTGGGGAGGGAGGAGGAGAGAGAGAAAACATGAAAGGTGGTGATGGGTGGTGGGCTGTTGGGCAGGGTGGAGCCGCTAAAAAATAACGACGAGGAGGAGGAGGGGGCGCTGTTTTTAAGAGGCGGCTCTTTGTGCCTGAGGTTTGGGGCACGAAAAGAAGAAGAATGTAATCAATATATAGAATATGTTTTTGGGGCTGAGACAAAGAGAGTAGACAAAAGACGGCGTGAAAATGGATGGAAAATAAGTGAGTAAAAAAATAATAATAAAAGACAATAAATGAACACTTTGTACCACGACCTGCTGGGCTCATGTACCAAGTCATGAAAAAGAGCTGAGAGGTCAAATCTAATTGGACCATGATGTAAACATTAACAGAACACAGTTATTTCAAAGACTTGAGCAATTTTCTTCTGGTGTAAAACATATCACCCTGAACGATTATGTGGTGACTTTTTAGACAAATTTAAGGGTTTTAAATTGCTCGGACTTGAGAGAGAAAGCAAGAGAAACCTTCGTCGGCTCTGCACGGTGGCTGGTTGCCAGCCTTGTCTCTCTCAGGACTTGGGCTAAGATTAGCTTCCCATATGTTCAAGTCAGGCGGAGCCGGGCTTAAAGGGCCAGTACTCGGCTGTGCAGTATAAAGCCATGTAGTGCTTTACGTACACTAAGTCATGTCGATTTACAATCAAGGTCCTAATGTATTGTTAATCATTCAAATGAAAGGACGATGGCAGAAAATCTTTGAGACGAGAATACCTGCCATGCATTTCAAGCCTTTTTTTTTTTTTACATTATTATTATGATTAGTCGACTAATCGATTAGTACATCGACAGAAAAATAATGGTCAACTATTTTCACGACCTTTGAAGTCATTTTTTCACGCAAAAATTCCAAAAAATGCAGTTTTCAGCCTCTCAAATATGAAGATTTCCAGCTTTTTTCAGTTTTATATGAAATTAAAATGAATATCTTTGGGGTTTGGACAGACAAAACATATTTTAAAGACATCACCTTGGACTATCAGAAACTGGGATGGAGATGTTTCCCTATTTTCTGACATTTTATAGACCGAACAATTAATCCAGAAAATAATCTGCAGATTAATCGTTTATAAAAAAAAAACAATCATGACCTTATTTTACATTACAATCAGTCCAATCCTCCACCTTTTTTTGGAGGCATCAGTCTCCACTGAATTCACATTCATACATTCAGAAATCAATATTTTCATGTGTGTGCTCCAATGGCGTGTGATGAAAGTCCAACAGCTGTGGCGCTGTGTTGCATAAAACCTGGCAGCGTCGGGCAGCATCGGGATTCAGGATTGTATGAAGTGCTCAGTGGGAGCAGCGGAGCAGCCACCAGAGAGGTGAGAGTTAAAGAGCTGGAGCAACAGCTGAGGGCTCCTCCCCCCCTTCTCTCTTTCCATTCATTTTTTATTAACTGCGGCACCAGGCGGCCGACAACCTCCCTCCGACATCAAACACTGATACCACCAACGATGCCAACAAGCCACCAACCCAAACTCGTGGTGCCATGCAGGGTATTGATCCAGCCGTGTTCACTGGCACATGCAGGAGTATGAGCAGCGTAGCAGGACAGACGGAGACAAATCTGCTTAATTGTCATTAATTAGAGCTGAAGCCTCACAACAGTGCAGGGCTTAGCAAGTCCTTATATATTAATGATTGCATGCAAGTTAGGCGATTGTTGTTGATTATATACATTAAAATGTCACCAGAAATCCCATGAGGATTTACAGGATGTGATGCGTTCAAGTCCTTGGGGTGTCTTTGATAAAATAGTTCTTTTATAACCATTAAAGGAATGAATTCTACTCAATTGACTGTAGATACAGGTGCAGCGCCTGGTAGCAGACGACTCTTCCTGGGTTTGCATGCAGGGTTGTAGTCGAGGATAAATCCCCTTTAGACTTAGTTCATATCATCAGCACTATCAGGCTGATGGAAAATGTTGTAAAGCTACAGTCACCAAGTTAAGAAAACAGAATAAATTAATGTTTTGACATTGTTTATATTTTAGCTCTCTCAAAATACCTTTTATTATGCTCCAGTATCCTTAAAGGAATATTTCACCCACAACGTGACCTTTTGCATGTCAATACAATCAGTAAAAGAAGAATAAAAAACAGAGAAAAGTCTTGATGAATTGGGCACACGACTGGATAAATGAGACTATTTTCTCCGTTTTCTTCAAGAATTTAAAGCAACACAGGGTGAGTAATTGATAAACAAATGATCATTCTGCAGGTGAAGAATTCCTTCAAACAAAGAATATTATAGGAGAATAAGATGTGTCCTTCAATCTTCATCTCACAATTATTTGAGTTGACATAAAGACCGAAGCAAGACCATGACAACATGACATCTTGAGAACCAAAACCCAGATTACTGGTAGAATTGTTGATTATAGGTCACGCATTAACTCACAGCTATTAGATCACCAGGTGCGAGTCAAGGCACACGGGAAACAGAGCTGCACTTCTTTACAGACCGAGTGGAAACCTCATACAGAGCGGTAAATACCTTGAAAACCAGCGCTCAATGGAAGAGGTGATGTCAAACCCTCCACTTCCTGAGTCTGTACTATAACCACCTACTACACACACACATACACACACACACGCGTGTGTGATGCCGGCTAGTTGGTCACGTGACCAAACTTTGGGTGCCGGGCTAGAGCTAAAATTAAAGCAATGATGTCATCAGACAATCAGCGTTGCCACGGAAACTAGGTCAGCATTAACCCTTAGCGTACGAGGCCGGGGATTCCACGCGGGGCTCAACATATGATTAACAAACCTTCCATCTGCTGTCACGCATATTTAGTTTCTACTCTGCTATTTGACTCTTTCCCACCAGTGCACCGTGTGAAGTTCATGTCACGTAGAAAGAGGAAATCCTGTGTATGGGCGTGTAAAAAAAAAAAATAATCACATGAGCGCAGTATGCCGGTGTTTTAACCTGTTGTGGTAAACTCTTAATTCATCTTTGCTTCCTGAACAGCAAAACTGAAATGAAATAATTGAAAGCCATGCGTACTGTCACGCAATGTTTTTATGTTCTTGGAGCTGTTGTCAAGGTCCAGAAAATAAAAAAATTAAACAATAAAACATGTAGAAGATAAGCATAAAACTAAAGAAGAGCAACAGCTGGTTAAATATGTTCACAGAGTTTGCATCTCTTGTAGTTTGGGTTCAGAGTGCCGATTGGCTAAACACAACCGTGACCTATATTTACGCCTATTTCTTTTGTACGAATGTATGTGTATTCATGTTTACATTTTGGTTTATTCTGCTGTTTGTTTATGTACGTTTTTTCTTTTTTATGTGTATGTATGTGCATATACATATATATATATATATATGTATGTATATATATATATATTTCTGTTTAGTTTTGTACAACTTGAGGTATGAAAATGGACAACATGCAAACTTCTGAGATGCCGATCTTCTTATTTGTGTGCTAGTTTGTATCACAGGGGTGGTGGTAGCCTAGTAGTCAGGCTTTCAAATATAACCCTAGAAGGTCGTGAGTTCAATACCAGGCTGCCTCCATTGAGCCCCTGAGCGAGGCACTTAACCCAGAGTTGCTCCAGAGGATTGTCCCTGTAGTTAGTTCACTGTAAGAGCGTCTGCTAAATGACCTGTAATGTAATGTAATGTATAGAAAAAAACGACAGCAGAGGATCTAAGAACCTCTCTGTCCATAAAACGACAACATGTTAGTGATATAGACCAGTCCCAAACCATGAAGAGCCTTGTAAAGAAATCTGTAGACACTGGGACACAGGTTAGCTGATATGCTCTCTCTTCCTCGTGACTGATCTTGTATAACTACGAAGCGTTGCTCTCAGCTTGTTGGGTGTGGACCGTCCGGGTTTGTCTTTGTGTAACCAGGGAAATCTGTTGACAAGGAAACAGATCCTCGACCATGACCCTCCACAAACAGGAGCTCAGGAAAGCCACAAAGGCAGAGAACACAAACTTGTTGAACTCAGACTGCCCCCCCCCCCGCCCCCCTGCAAACCAGATGGCTGTATATACCTTATAGATAAAGAGGGACGGGGATTATAGCAGGCTTAGAGGTAAATCAAACTATGTCACTGTAATAAAACCATTCATGACATTTGAAACTGACGGACTAACACATATTTCATCCCTGTAGAGACGCAGCTGAATGGCTTCGAGCTGTATTTTGTTTTCCAGCACTGAATGTTTCACTGTGCACGTGAAGTCAAATCAAAGCTTTTCTTTGTTGGAGAGAAGACATCACAATATTCTTATTAACTCAGACAACAGCCTGTTTGCTGCTCAACAAATCCCTTCTGTATGAAGCCTCGCCGCTCAAACTTCCTTTCCATATAAACACACAAGCGTTCCCCGACTCGACAAGCTGTGGAACAGCAGCGCTCAGCGGCCACACGCCACAGGTTACTACGCCCGACAATCAAACACGTACGCATGCGTGACCCACTAACTTTTACTCCCTTTACCTCATTTGACTCCAGAACCTAGGAGAAGAAGGACGGCCCCCCTGGCTCCTGAGCCAGCGCGTAGGGTTCCTCCTCCCTCCTCCTCCTCCCTCCTCCTCTCCCTGGTCTCTTGTATCTACACATGCCTGGCTCTGGCACCAATCAGCGGGCAGCGTGGGACGCTTTAAACTGAAGACGCCACCACTTCATCACCGAGGCGCTCAGCTCACCGCGGCTTGGAGATAAAGCCGAAGTTTATCCCAGACAGCTCTCGAGCAGGGCAACTCGGATGGGCAGGCAGCCGCATGGAGACGTATAATGCACCTTTTATTCCACCCGGCGATGATATCAGGGATAATATAATGAACTCGCCGGAGAGAGCTAATGACAACCTAGCGACTGGATCACAGTTTTTCCTGTGTAAGAGCTGTTGAATACATATATATGCACAACAGAGTGAACAGAGCGTAGTCACACTGGTAACAATGTACATACAAATGCACACATAGAAAGAGAAGGAAAACTAGTCGCTAACCACATAAACTCATTCCACCTCATAAAAGAAGCGACAACAGCTGAGAATCAAAGCTACACGGACAGAGATTACACACAGACGCACAAACACAACGCCCTCTCTTACCTCAGCTGCCAGTTCAGGGTTTCCCAAGCAGCCTCGTCGGTTGTCTTCAAAATATTCCACCTGTACAGCCATTCAACAGAACAAGAGAGAGAGGGGGGGAGTGAGAGGGAGACAGAGAGAGATGGGAGGGGGTGAGAATAACAATCAATAGAATAATGCGACAAGGGCCTGTTCAAAAAGACTCATCATTAAGGGTATTATAGGACCACCAGGTACAACCTGTATATGCCTTTTTATACACAATCTCCTTCCTGTCATTCTCAGAAACCATGGAAAAAAAAAATGCAGGCGTGCACACCAAATGTCTTTTCTTTGATTTGTGTCCAAACAGTGAGCCGGCACTTCCCTCTACTGCTGGGACAGAGAATGAGAGACAGCAAAGCCAGATTCAATTTCAATTATAGAATTATGTAATGTCTGTCAGCCTTTCCTAATATATGCATCAGACAAGTCTGCATAAGCCAGTTGTTTGAAAAAGGGTAAAACGTGCACAAGTGTCAGTGAATAGGTGCGATGCAATGGATGGAAATGGTTCATAAAAGCAGGGCTGATTGTAAAACAATAGCATCTTCTTATTTGGCACAGCATGTCCCCCTTGTCTAGATGGCCCTGGCTGTCTCAATGTTAAATGATGTGTTTTGTCTCGAGCTGTTCCCAAGTCCCGCCAACCTCATCTACCCCCCCCCCCCCCCCTCCCACCCTCCACCCACCTATCAATCCTAAAATAGTCTGGAGTGATGAATATTTACCCTCCAAGCCTCTGAGCTGCCTTGGTTTGTACTCCTCCGTCCGCTGGCCGAATCCCCATCAGAAGACTCGGGCTCCCTCTTGTCTTCACCTCTATCCCTCTAGCCCTTTCTTCTCGCTCTCTCTTTCTCTCTCTCTCTCTACCTCTCTCCACTCTTCTTTCTCGGTCTCTCTCTCTCGTCTGTGTTCCAGCGGCCCATTCAGGAAGCCATCTTGTGTTTTTAATCTGGTTTTACATGAGCCCTCGTACGCACGTTCTCTCTCTCTCTTTCTCTCTCTGTGTCGCTTGCTCTCTTGCTCTCCCCCCCTCCCTCCCTCCCTCTCTCTCTCTCTCTCTCTCTCTCTCCTGCTAGTATGCCAATAGGTCTACCGCACACACGCTCATACACACACACACACGCAAGAGGGATTTTTTCTCTCTCTCTGTGATCGCTATCACTCCTTCCTCCCACACGTTCACTTCTTTTTTTCTTCTCGTTCTGCATACATGATGTAAATGCCCCTTTAACCATCCCCCTCCCCCCTCTTCAAACATATACACTCGTGAACAAATGTACACACACACACACACACACACAGCTCGCCGGAGAGACGTCACGCTAGAGATAGCACACAAAGGCAGTCCGTCAACCAATCAGAGGCCGGCTGGGCTCTGCTGCTAGGGTGAAATAGAAGGAGTGCATGTGAGGGCGGCAAAGAGAGAGAGAGAGAGAGAGAGAGAGAGAGAGATAGGGGGTGGAGGGAAAGAGAGAGAGAGAGGGGGTGGAGGGAGAGAGAGAGAGAGGGGGAGAGAGAGAGAGGGGGGGTGGAGGGAGAGAGAGAGAGGGAGAGAGAGAGAGGGGGTGGAGGGAGAGAGAGAGAGAGAGAGAGAGAGAGAGGGGGAGAGAGCGACGGAGAAAGAGAGAGAGGGAGAGAGACACAGATAGAGAGAGAGAGAGAGGGAGGGAGGGAGAGAGAGAGAGAGAGAGAGAGAGAGGGAGAGAGAGAGGGAGAGAGAGAGGGAGAGAGAAATAGGAGCTAGAAAAAAGAGGAGGTTAAAATAAAAAGGGAAAGGGTCTGTGTGTGTGAGTGTGTGTGTATGTGTAGCACCATAGAAGAGGGGCTGACATAAAGAGACAGAATAAAGGTGGACGGGAGGTGTATGTGTGTTGAGGGGGGGGGTCGGGGGAAGGGTCCCCTCTATGCCTGTCAATTATCTCCTCGAGCTCTCCTTCCCTAAACAATGCCTCTGGTATGTGGTATCACTGAGCACCATCTGTGTTCAGGGCTGCCTGCAATAACTGGACTGGACTGCACACATACACACACACACATTCACACACACACACCCTTTCAAAAAATCCTCACAACCCCCCCCCCCCTCTCTCTCCCTCTTTGACAGGCTAAAATGCACAATTACACAGCAAAGCCCAACATGCTGACTCAAAGGAAAGAAGCTCTGATGCCATGCAGTTTCATAAGAGACGCACACATTAAAGCTACTTAAGTGTCATAAGCAAAGTTGTCAGAATTGATGCACAAAGCACTGATGTGATCATATAACCGAAACGTGCGAACACTATGTGAGCTGCCGTGGGGAACATATTTCCCTTTACACACAGCCCGTGTGAGAATGACATACCAAGCATATTTTGGAAGCAGCCGTTCACAATGTTTACATTCTTGTATCTTTTTAAACCAGACATCAGTGCTGAACGTAACCACAATCAAACCAGGGGGAAATGGTTTTGTCCAAATCAGTAACCGGGTAGTGCTGCCTTTTTTTTTTTTTTTTTTTAACGAAGCCTTCTTAAAAGAAAACTGCAAATAATCAGCTTTTGTGAATAGGGGAAGTTTAACAAAAGTGCGCCAAAGCCGTTAGGATATGAAAAACAGAGAAAGACGTGCCAGAGTGAAAAGGGCTGCTGAATTAGTAACCGCCGCGAGACGAGACACAGTCAACGAAAGTTCATGCCGGCTGGCGAAGACGCAGCGGATCGAGGCGAAACAGGACAGACGGCGAGAGGCAGACAGAGACACAGAAACAGAGAAGGGAAATGAAAAAGAGAGAGGGAGCTAAGTGTTGCGTGGTGAGGCGAGGCAGCCACACAGTGACACAGCATTTGTGGTGTCTCTCTGACGCTCTCGTATGGCATGGGAAACCCCCTCCGCTGACGTCACACGGGCCACGTGTGTGTGTGTATGAATGTGTGTGTTTATGTGTGAGCGGAGGCGTGTTTGTGGTAAGCTGGACGGCGCGGGCGGCTGCTTGGCTTCAATGTGCTTCGCTACAGGTGGCCGGGTAGTTGACAGTGTCGCTTTTAAGTGAAGGCAGCAGTAATGGGAAGAGTAACAACGTGTTTACGAGAGAAACTAACACAGACTCGAAAGGAAAAGATTTCTCATGCGATCAAACCTTCCCTCCTCTTTCAGACTTTCGCTGCCTTCAGTGGACAACTTGCAGTCACCTCCACCTTCTCCTAGACGGCGTCATAATCCTGACGTGCACGTGCCTTCATACAACTTCACATGTTGCTGTTGTCTACTCACATTTAACAAGAGTCTCCCCAGACCTGCAAACTCACTACACACACAAACACATTCATGACGTACGAGGGACGCACCGCGTTGGACTTTCGCCGATATCTTCCAACACATGTTGGCCAGGAGTTGAAGACTCGATGGTGCAGACATTTTTGTGTGTGTGTGTGTGTGCCATACTTATCATTATATTATTTTTGTGAAAGCACTTTGAAACCTAGGTTTGGAAGGGTGGAACTCATTATAACCCGTTTTGATAGCGTGTTGTAAAAATGTGCATTTGGTTGCAGGAGGAAGGCCAGAGGAAGATGAGGGTGCTGGGGTAGTTTAATTAATTGTATTGATTTAGCTAGTCTGCCCTACTCTTTATACGGCGCTGCACATCCTTTTTGTGTACCTGGAAATATAACTCGAAGCGCATTATTGACTGCATGGAATCAGGTTATTAAATAAGAAAGGTGGCTGTGGATGTGATGGCTTGTGAGTAAAAGCCATATGTATTTAAGGTAGTGCTGTCACAAAGTCAGATTTTCACTACATGATTATCGTGGGCCAAAAGAATTCATGATATTTTCGCACATATCTATAGAAAATATGAAAAAAATAATAATAATGCAGTCAAATGTATCAATAACTTTGATTATTGTGCGTTTTATCTATTTTTTGACAAATTATTTACACTCAAAATACTAGTGTAGGGAGGTGAAGGGAGAGTTTGCAACCATTTCAGAGGCGTTGCATTATTTACAGGATATTCTCATACATTTCATTTTTTAAATATCATGGTTATCGTCAACACTGATATATCGTGACACCCCTGATTCATGGTTATATGTGGTCTGTTGAACTGTGCATTTGATAGATTGTATGCAATTAAACAGCCAGAGGTTAAAGCTGCTGCACGTACACACATTGTACAACAGTGAGCAGTTGTCATGGGATAAGATGGAGGGATTGTGGGGGAGGGGTATTACTGATGGATGAATGGACGCTTGGTTAAGAGCTTATGGAGAAAAGCTTCTGCACATCTGATGCTGCAACACACCACCCTCCCCATTGTCTGCAGGGATAGTGGACAGAGGCCAGAAGTGGTATTTTGAAATGAAGCTGAGGATAGTTGTGATTCCGTAACAATATCTGATGAAATCTCATTCGGTACCGACAGTCAGAGGCAGGAGGCCACAAGGAGGCGCGGCCTGGCCACGGCCTCGGAGAATCTCCATTACGAAAGCCAGACAACATCAATGACCAGTGTCCAGTTTGTTATTTTTTTAAATCCCCAAAACCTTTGCATCACTGCCTGCCAGTATAGATTGCTGGGGTATATGATTAATAAGAAATATGACTGAACAGATCTAGTGAACTGACATTTTTGCTCATGTTACTTTTACATTTTGGTTTCTTATCTGACATACACAGAGGAACTTGTAACGACTGCAACAGTAGATCATCAGTTCATAGGTTGCTCCAGTATTATAAGCATGAAACTGTGCTTATAAACAAGACTAATACCATTTTTTTCACCTAAATTAGCGAGTATACGCAGGTTTCTTAAACACGGGAAAAACCCGCTGAAAGTGGGCGATTTTGACACTGCCAGGAGACAAGTTGGCTTTTCGAGTAGAAAGCAGTTTCTTCATTCATTTTTATGTACTTTACTTATTCATTCCCTCTTTCAAACCAGAGTTGGTGTTTGTGTTGAGTTTGAGATGAGTTTTATTTTGTTTCTGTCAAGTTTGAATGAAGAGTGTTTTAGGATGATCAGCAAAGTAAAATGGCTTTGAGGAGAGCATATTAATTCTGTGTTTTGTATGTTAATAAATTATAATAAATGAAATGTTGATTTGATGTATTACATATTCACTTCAATGCACGTCATCTGGAGCTGATAAATACTGCGACTGCTGCAGAGTCATTTATCATTTAGCCAAATGCTAATGTTAGCATGCTAACATACTCACAATGACGATACTGACATGCTGATCTTTAGCAGGTATAGTGTTTATAACCATGTCAGTTTAGCATGTTAGAATGCTAACATTTGCTAATTAGCACTAGACACTATGTATAGAGGAGCATGTTTTGCAGGTATTTGGTCATAAACCGAAGTACACAAATAGAAATGTTGAACCTGATGATGGCGCTCGGTGAAAACTGAGGGGATCACGAAATACACAGATCCTCCTGTGAGATACATAAATGTCTGTCCTACATTTCATGGCATCGAGCCAATAGTTCTCAAGACATTTCACTCAAACTATTTGGTAAATCAAAAGACGAGTAAACTTGAGTTATAGTGGGTTTGCCCTACATCTGAATAAGCAATGGCTCGCTTGAAACGGCTAACAAATGACCCGAGAACGTCCACGATTGACAGTGCAGATATATGCTAGCTGAAGAATGAAATGGGTGGAAAGGTTTGGTTGAATAGAGGCAGAGTTCGCTCAGAGGTCGGGGGTTTTGAAATATGGAGGTTGTAAACTTCTATTTCTACTCAACAACAAGGCAGCCTTGGCCACCAAATAGCAAAAGTAGCCCACATTGCTGTCCCATAAACCACAAAGACAATTAGTGTTTGCTGATTTAATACTGAATTGTGTTCCTGAGTCGCCCATGTGTTGTCGCTGCCACCTTAGAAAGCTCCCAGCAGACAGGACAGGCCTCAACAATGCTGATGGAAAACCCTGATTTCCTGTTTGAGGCGAAACAAGCTTTTTCCTCTCTTCTGTTCAACAACATGTCATGCACTTATCTGCAAAGTCATCTTCAGCTCTTATCAACAGATCTGGGCATACAGGTGTCCAGTGTGAGTCTAAGAGTAAAATGTCCTGACTTTCTGATTATTGGAAATTTTTATAACATTTTCAGATTCATTTTTGTGTTTTTTTGTACTAAAACAAGTACACATAAATTATACTTAAGTTAAATTAAAGGTTTGCAAACTTTTTTGTCAGGCCCCCCTTTAAAAGTAGAAAATCTAGAAATTTAGTAAAAGTGAAAAATTAAAAAAGTTTCTACATTTATATGTAGTTAGTAGTTAATTGTTTTCTTTATAACCCACTGAAAGGTATTACATTAGGCCTATCAATAAAAATGTTAATACAATATCAGTTTATTTTATTGCATTTTTTATCAGATTAAGTGCAAATGTTATTACATTTTCAGGAAATTATAACATATTATACATAGAGTGCTACAGACATGAATCTGAATTATTTCTCTTAAAAATATACATTTTGAATGGATTCCAAACAAGTATGCAATAAATAAAATCATAAACCAGCATTTCAGTGTGAAGGTTTATATGCTGTTTCCGAGGCTTTAAAAATGTCTTTGCAAGACAGTGGATAATACATTTTTTTTAATATTTTAGCTTGGAAATAGCTATTCTTTAGAAATGGTAACAGATATTGCGGCACATTTAATTTCAGAAATATTGGTAATATATATTTTCAAGTTTTCATCCATGTTTAAATTTTGAGAAAATCGGCAAAAGAAAATGCGAATGAATGCTTGTTTCCATCCACTATCGTTATGTGATTATTAGGAGTTTGGTCTTGGAGTTAAGCCAATTGTCTAGTCTGAAAAAAAAATTGCAAAAACGAGAGCGATTAAAACAGTCAAACGCTGAAAAACAACGTTTTCTGTTTATTTCTGATTCGTCACACCTTTCACCTACGTCATCATTTATTTGCTAAATCTGTTTCAATTGCACTTTGTCGCATTTTTGCTTTTCTCAATACACAAACTTTTCCAGCCAAGACGTTTTCGCGATATTTCGAAATTTTTTCTGCATTTTTCGTCGTTTCCACTTCCAGGGTTTTTTTATGCACAAAATGGAAAATGTGCATAAAAAGAGGCGGACCTTTCGCCGTCATGTTGTGTGAGAGTTGGTTCATGTGGGCATGTTGGTAATAGAAACAGTGGCCATGTGCTTGTGCAGTCGGTGTCCGTTCCTCACTTTTCCCTGCTTCTCCTCCTCCAACACTGCTGACCATTTACTGCATCTTCCCGTCCTCCTCCTTGACTTTACAGCCCTTCCCCCTCTGTTTAAGACGCTGATGCACGTACAAACACACAAAGCCACCCACCCACACATACACACACACACACACACACGCACACACACACACACACACGTGCACTTCCATTAACACATAAGTGCACACTTTGGAAAACATGCACTCTTTCTTTCTCTTCACACACCCACACGCACACAAATACAAACTGGCCTAAGGTTAACCCCCACCCTGATTCTAAAGCCTCAGAGGTCAAAGGACAAAGCCCAGGCAACTGCAGGAATTCTCCACGGCTGCTGTTTGGTAGCCCTCGCAGTCTCCCAGCCACGCAAACATACACACACACACACACACACACACATACACACACACACACACACACACCAAAACTAAGAGTTTTTCACTGCTTTATCTTAAGGACAATACCTAAGTAGGATCTATAACCACAAGGTTACCATTTGTTTCCTCAGCACACACACACACTCACACACACACACACACACACACACACACACACACACACACACACAC
>CALSBV010011216.1:5289024-5355930 GCA_943590825.1 Bovichtus diacanthus | reverse complement strand
CACACACACACACACACACACACACACACACACACACACACACACACACCAAGCAAATACTCATAATCTCTCTGTTTAGTCATTTTAGATTAATCGTTTGGTCTATAAAATGTCAGAAAATTGTGAAAAATGTCAAACCTGGTTTCTTAAAGTCTTTAAATGTCTTGTCTCGTCAGTCCAATACCCAAAGATATTCACTTTAATATGATATAAAAAAGAGAAAATCAGGAAATCTCCATATTTGAGAAGCTAAAAACAGCATTTTCCTCCATCTTTGCAAGAAAGGTGACTCTAAGAATTAACTGATTATCAAAACTAGTTATCCATCGATCAATTAATCCATGAGACGACTCTTCGTTGCAGCTCCACCCCTATGGTTTTAATACAAGGTTCAGATCTCTACTTTATGATACAGCCGAATATACGTATAACAAGGCCAAGATAAACCTAGATGAATGTGACTGACTGACTACTTTCCTGATTCGTCGATTTATCGTTTAATCCTTCAAATGTCAGAAAAAAGTGAGAAATAGACCCAAAGATACTGCGTTTACTATGTATTTAAAACAAGAAGAAAATCATCACATTACAGAAGCTGGAAGTAGATAATGTTTGGCTTTTCCCATCAACTAATAGAAACACCGAAAATAACTAAAAGCCGTGTGGTGTGTGTTTTATGTCAATGTTTTTTTATCTTGTAAAACACTTTGTGACTTTGTTTTGAAAATTGCTATACAAATAAAGTATATTATTAATTTTTTTTTATTACAGGAGCCGTGCTTCATAATTAAATGTTCTGATATACTATTTATTTTAGTAGACAGTGACAGTGTTGCATCACTGTGTAACGTGTGCTCTATAAATATATATATATTTTTAAAATCTCTTCCATTCATTCTGGCTCTGTTAAACATAATTTAATGTTCACATATAGAAGTGGAGTTGCCATGACTGTAGAAGTACATTTAGAAATGTGAGTTTACAAGAAACACATCTGGAACTAAAGTGTGAGTTATTTGGGTAAATGCTATAAATATACACTTTGCATATATGGCACATGCAACCGACAAGCCCACTTAAGCCAGGCTGAGGACAAGCAGATAAGGAATGCAATTAGCAGCACCAGCAGCTACACGGCGTAACGCTGTCTGTCTGAATGGACATCTCAAACACGATGTTCACATCTGTAATGTTTGTGACATCTGTAATGAAAGTGGTGCAACAAGTGGATGAACGGATACACTCCCTGCTCTCCCCGAATGTTCTCCTCAACTACCTTGAGCACGTCACTACAACCACAACCAGCTGGCTAAAAGCGAAAAACGCTTCCACGGAGAAAACCCCTCAGAGACCGTATGGGCCGTGTGACTACCTTGAAAAACAATTACCATAAACATCAAATGTAATGTTATTGCACAATAAACATGCCTGTACCTCGCTCACCTCGCACTCATTGCGTCTCTTCTTCAGCTGGTCACATTTGCGCAGCTTGCAGATCTGCTTGCCTGTCTTGCGGTTCACGCAGTTTGCGCAGGTACCGCAGTTCTCTTTGCGGAGGCAGGGAGTGCAGTCGCCACATTTCTTCCTCCTTTTCTTCTGGAGGTCAACGTTGGCGTCCGGGGAGGCATCGAAGGGAGACAGAGAGAAGAGCCCCGCTTGCTGGTGTTCAGTCTCAATATATTTGCTCAGAGGAGACGTCGTCTCTAAAGGTTTCCGTTGCAAGTGGAGAGACTGAGCCTCCTCCGCGTCCATGGAGAATTCATAAATGTCCTCCGGTGGCGGACCAGGCCCTGTCCTTGGCCTGGGCATGGTGACTGTCCTCGCTTGTGTCTATTCTGTCTCCTAATTAGTAAAAAAGAAAACACGGACAAACAGAAGTTTAAAAGGTGAGTTTAAAATCAACACCATTCAAATGTACCATGAATATTTGGCTGCACTTACTGCAAGTTTGTCTGGTCCTAAAAAACAAAGTTTGGAAGGTAGATAACCTGCTGAAGTAAGGATCAATCCCCTTGACTCTGTGTGTCGTTGCCCAAAAAAGTTAGCTTAATGTTCATCTTGTCTTCTAGTCTCAGCCCTCCAGGGACAGCTTAATTATTATATTGTGTTCTTGGTCACCCGGGTGGACCTAGAGCATCCTGGTTGTAACTTGCAGTATGGAGTCCATGTTTCCGAGCTACCATTTTGGATGGTTGGCGGTCCACCACAGCCTGGGTGGCGTAGCTGGAGCCTGGGGAGTCATGCCGGTGTCTGCACAGCCTGGGCACATTCTGGATGGACAAAAGGAATAAAATAAATACTTTTAATCAATGCTAGAATGCCAAAAACTAAGTATTCATACACATTTATTTTCTAGGTTTCCAGTGGGGACGTTGAACTTTTGACTTACGGTCAGTGTCGACAGTATCCGTCAACTCTTGTGTGCAACTGAATGGTTAAATGAAATGTGTGCATTTAAAGGGAATGTGCCTTTTTGATATTCCCCCACATAAAAGAGCTGATGTTACATAAATACTGTATAACAATGTATGCAGCGAACTCATTTTATAGTTATATAAGGTAAGCTATATAAGCTAAGGTGCAGGACAAGATGTGTGTTCATGCTTGTAAGTTAGGAAGTGATTTTGATATTTTGTTCCGCAACATAAAACACTTCAGTACATACCCCACTCGTGAATTTTAAAGCTTTTACGTGTCTTAAAAAAATTCAGTTGCTAACAACACTAGTCTGACTTTAGCCATCTTTGTGTGACCTGCATGTGAGTCAACCTTCTCTCAAGTATAAGGTCAACTAACAGATAAAGATTAAGCAAATTTGAAAACTCACATATAAGTATAATAGTTTATTGTATTACATTTATCAGATTGACCGAATATTATCTCGTCAGATGTCCCTTCATAACCCTGCATGTATTTAAATAGGTGGTATAGCTGGCTGAGCAGCATGTGCTAATACTAGATGCTTTGCCTTATATCGGAGTTCAGTCTGATTGCTGTCTGGATACTGTCTGGTTTTCCAAACACAGCTGTCAGTGCTGTGCATGCAGTTGGCTCATCGCCATACAGGCCTACGTGAGCAGTTTGAGAAGATACTGTGCTTTAATGGCAGACCCCACATGGACGGGGGGGGCTTATGTCTGCCTGAATGAAAGACGGGGGTGATAAGTTGATGCCAGGGACAGTCCTCTTTGTCTTGTGGTCACACGCTCCAGTCAACCGTCAATAAAGTGAATTGTGTTGAGAAAACCCAATGTTTCTTCGCCCCTGCCTGGTCTCACAGCCTGCACTGAAAATGTTTTTCTTAACAGCAATGCAGCGGAGGGTAAAAGCCACTATAAAATACGTAGGCTACTTTCATTTATTTTAACTTTACCCTTTGTGCGCGCGCATTGTGATTTAAAATGAATATGGATTTTAAAAATGTAAACCTTGCAGCTCTGGCAGAGCCTTTGAAGGCGGGAAAATCACAAAATGGATTTTCTTTTGCAGTAGAATTAACTGTTGCTGGTGTTTGAAGTTGTTTTGCTGTCTGGCCGTGAGCATAACACTAACACTTAAAAAAAAAAAAATTAATAATAATAATAAGTACGTAAGAGGATTAAGGCCAAATGTGAAAAGACAGAATTCTGTGTTTAAAACTCAGAATTCTGAGAATAAAATCTGAATGTGGCTCTAATCCTCTTCCATATAAAATAGACTTATTCAATAACAAATCATTTCCGCACAAATGCTGGGGTAAAACAAAGTAGTTACACCATTTAAATGTATGTACACTTTTTGTTTTATTGACCTAAAATTAAACATTTGAACTTTTAGCTTGTCTGCAGTTTCGCTACCTAGCTAGCCTACGTTTTTCTTTTAACGTTTAGAATAGCACTGGTGCCTCACTACTAATTCATTTTGTACATATATAAGTACAATTTATGCTTCAAAAAGTCTTAGTTTGGGACAGAAACTTTACCAAATAGTTGTTATAGTCAATAGTTACATGGTGTAAAATTATAGTTTCAAGTATTTGCTGTGAAGTTGAAGCTCAACGTGTCTACTGTGACAGAGTAGCATCAATTTGGGAAAAGTTGCAGGTAAAGTAAGTAAATGTCCTTAATGAAAAAAGAAGACATATATATACTTATAACAACACAAATGTGAGACAATCAAATATTTCCTGTTTTCCCTCCACAAATTGACCAATTGCAAAACCATTAAAACCCTCAGCTAAGGTATACAACTGCATGCATTGCCATTGCGTGTCAACAGCACGCGCAGTGCCAGCTCCGCACGTGGTCCAATCAACACTTTCAGCACTGTAAATCATCTCCCTCCACTGTTGTGACTGTAACTGTTAGCCCACGTGCTCGCGACATGGCCAGCCCACACCGATCAAAGCAATCAGATACAAACTAACAGGCATCCTGAGATTTACATTCAGATAATGCTGATTATCTGCAGCAGGATACACACACACACGCACACACATTAGAGCTCTGAGTGGGATAATTGCTTTAAAGTGACAAAAACAGCACTTTACCCGGGTGTGAATACACACTTTGATTTACATCCACGTGACAGCGTCAAACTCCGTGGCAGAGATAAATACCTGCAATCCTATACGTCACCAATAACAGTCTTGATATTTCTATTTTAGTAAAAAAAAAAAAAAGCATGAATGATGTCATGCGCAATATCTTTACGCAACTTCCAGCTGTTTCATATATAAGCTATAGTTACATAATGCTGCTCATTAACCTTTGTTGCTCTGCAAAACAAAACAAAAACACATTAAAGTGGGTTAACCGACTTTTGCACATGAAAAACATTCATAATAATCACAAATAAAAGAGACAACGTACCACCCGCCGCGATGAGTGGCTCTTTAAATGTTTCGATATTCCTCTTTCAGCCTTCAAACGGGCTTGCAAAATGTCTATCTATCAAAAGAACCTATGCATACAAAGCATAATTAAAAAAAAATTAAAATAGAGCTAAAATGCACCTATAAAAACCTTCCCACTTGTAAAAAGTACTCGTGCACAATAGGGGAGAGAGGGGGGAAAAGTTGTAGCCTAATTACATAACTCTGACTTAAAGCCGAAAAGCGAGAGAGAAAGAGGGAGAGAGAGGGAAAGGGAGAGAGAGGGGTTTTATTTTTTGGAGGGGTCATCAGTAAATTATGGAGTGGACTCCTGCCAGCTGGAGCAAGAGGTGGGCGGGGGGATTCATGCAGAATGGGGGGATACATGAGGATACATCCCCTTTGTACCCTCATACAATGGGGGATGTGAGGGTTAAAATTGGCCCATGTGATGCTGTCAAAGTGGTCATTTTGAGGTAATACAAATGTTTTGAAAAGCCCTTATAATGTTGTAATGACATGTTTGTAATGGGTAACTTGTAGAACGAGTTGATGTTTTGCATGGGTTTTGAACCAGATGTTGTGGCATCAAGGGGGGGGGGGTCTTTTATTCCCCATGTGTCTCACTTCTGTCCTGTCTTGGCATGTTTGTTGTATTTTCATTTTTAATTTATTTAATTGTATTTATTCTTTATGTTGTGTATTGCATTTGCTCCTGTGTAATGCCTGTCAGTCAGTCAGCAGGGCAACAATACCTAAATATAACCAAACTGCTGAAACTCTGATCTCCTGTCAGAAAACTCTGCAGTCTGACAATCTTCATGTGGAGCTGATCATCTGTGTTTACTGAGCACTGATGTTAACTGGGGCTGTAGTCTGTGTAACGTTGCATTAGTTTGTTTATTGGACTAAATCCAAAGTATCAGAAACTAGAAAACGACCCACGTATTTGTCTCGTCTTCCCGGTGGCGGCGCAGCCAGGAGAGCAGCCCGCCTGTGGAGGAGTGAGGTCGCAGTTCCTGCACTCTGCAGCCGCCTCCGTCAGATGGAGCCTACAATAATGTAAATAACAGAAATTGTGATGCATCGTTTATGCCACTTTTTCTCACCGTTTTTGCGGCATGTTAAGAGGCAAGTGTGAAAAAAAACATTGTGGTGATCAGTTCTTCTAAGTCTGATATAAATAGTTTTCTCTTCAATGCAAATGACTTAAGAAAAGGATTATCCAGGATAATTCAAGTTTTTTTTTTTTCCTCTGTGAAAAAAAAGGTTTTGGCAGGTGAATTTGATTCTTGTCAGGCGTTTGTTGTTGTAATTAGATTTTTTGGCAACAAGAGGCTGAAGTGCACACACCCCTTGTTGTAAATAGTAGAGTTTTCATTGTTCAATGCACTCTATACACAAGGTACACAACACACAACACGTGCGTCCACTTGTTTCACAGATGAGAAGAAAACAAAGGAAGGAACTAAGAAATATGATCCTGGCAAAACTGTTTTCTTCACGTTCTGAAATCATAAACAGAAAGTAATTTAGATCAGACTTAGAAAAGGGATCGTCACTCTCAGGCGTCCGGAGCATGTGATGTAAAGCAGATGAAGATATTTCGATACTGAACCTGAGGGAGTGTTCTAGCAGAGGACGGTGAAGTTAGTGGAGGAGAGCATCGATCCAGGACGTATCCAGGACCCTCTTTACATCCTTGACAATGAAGAGTGTTATACATGTTTCATATCAGGAAACTTTCTGGACCTTCCCTCACAGGTATTATCTGATGTACAGAATATTTTGTGCTTAAAGGGAAGACATGAGTAGCATGTAATGCTTTAAGAGTTACAAAACGCATGGAGAAAAGGACAGAATGCGAGTTTTATATTTATGTGCCAACGTCTGTAAATATAAATGACTTTCCTAAAGATTGTAAGAAAGTAGTTCTTACAATAAAGCCAGAACTAGTTCTCACGTGCAGGTCTGACCTGATTTGACTTGTAACTATAACAATACAAAGGCACATTTCAGGCGTGATAGATGTGGAAAAACCACAAGGTGGAGACAAATGCAACCATAGACTGTCCGCAGTGTAGTGGGGACACAGTGTGATATACATAATATACATTAATGTGGACAGTGCAGCAGAAAGTGTCACCCATATATGATATATCAGGGGTGCCCAACCACCGAGCCGCGGACCATTTTGTGCCGGGCCGCAGACAAAGAATAAAACGTCTCTTTTTTTGTGTTGTTAATATTTATTTTCGTAAACATTTGTATGTATTATATGATGTATATTACAATGTAATATATATATAAATAAAGTGCATAATACATTTACATTAAGAATGTTGTCTTGAAACATGAAACAGGTGTGTGGTGCAAAAAAAGGTTGCCGACCGCTGTGATATATGATCAAAAAACAAAAAAACTTTAATGACTATAAAATAAAGTTGCAGATTTCTTCCAGACATCTCACCTGATCTAGAAGACGGCACTGTTGTTGAGTAATAAGTGTCTCAACCATCCCTATCAGAAGAAAAGGTTTTTATTTATATTTTATTCTTTTATGATCCGTTTGCTACTTTCGATGGGGAAAAAAGACATTCAAAGGAAGTTAATCTTTCATTTGTCAACTATACTGATTAAACTCTAACTGCCTTGGCTAAACAGTGTCATGGATGTTATCAGGCTGTAGGTCATACTTACTTGTAGGCATACTTTGTTTTCTTATGGAGAGGCAGAAGCTGCTCCAAATTGCCACCGGGCTCAAAGTTAAAGCTTTGACCTTGATTGCCGCTGAGCTTTTAAAAGCACGACCAATGAGGTGACAACACCAGGCTACTTTTAAATTTGACCAAATGTCGCATCTTGTTGTACACATTTTTGTGTGATTCTGGACAGTGTGAGAAACAGATATTGTATGAGGCTTGAATGAATGGTTGGGCACCCCTGATATATCATATATAGGTGACACTTTCCGCTGCACTGTCCACATTAATGTATATTATGTATATCACACTGTGTCCCCACTACACTGCGGACAGTCTATGGTTGCATTTGTCTCCACCTTGTGGTTTTTCCACATCTGTCACGCCTGAAATGTGCCTTTGTATTGTTATAGTTACAAGTCAAATCAGGTCAGACCTGCCACAATAACTGGCAACACTTCTCCTTTTCTTCCCTGCAGGGAAGCTTTGTTCTGGGCAAAATGATGAAAACACAAAAATAAAGTAGGATCACACGAGAGGAGGAGCAGTGAAAGCATAAAAAAGGAAGACATTCACAGAAAGGTAATGCTCGTCACTATTGGCAGGGAGAGAATGTATTTCCACCCAGGAACTCTTATGTTACTCCCCCAGAGGGAATATTGGTCAAAGTTCAAGAACGTAACTCAGTATAGGTCTGTATTCAGCTGTTGAAGGTTTAACTGTGCAGACTGTGATTGCAGCCAGGTTGACACTCTCCTTCTGCTTTATAATGATAGAATATATTCTATATACTGCTCTCACGGGCTTGGCACTTTTGCCAGTATGGCTTTACTTGAGAAATCCTTATTTTTTTCAAGAATTAAATCTCACCATTTCTTCTCTTAAAATTGCTATCAGAATGAGCAAATACAGGAAGCAGCAACCTTTTTACAGTATTCTGGATTGTTTTCTGGACAAAGTGGAGAGGCAACCGAGTAAGAAGTTCCTACTTTTCGAGGAAAGCTCGTACACTTACAGCCAAGCCGACAAAGAGAGCAACAAAGTGGCCAGAGCTCTGTGCACGCATGCCTCCCTGAAGGAGGGAGACACGGTGGCTCTCTTCCTGGGCAACGAGCCTCAGTTTGTGTGGATCTGGCTCGCACTCGCCAAGTTGGGATGCAAAGCGTCTTTATTGAACTACAACATCAGATCCAAATCTTTGCTGCACTGCTTCTCCTGCTGTGAAGCCAAAGTCCTGGTCGCTGGAGCTGGTAAACTGGGGGGGGGGTCAGGTTTACTGAATATAAGAGGATGACGTCTCCCCTCTCTAAGTCATTAATATTGTCACATTAACCTGCTTTTGAAGAGGCCAGTTCATTATCACTTACAGAAGTCTTATGAATTACATTTTTGCAACTTTCTTTTTTTTTTTTTTATCAAGACAACGAATTATGATAGATTTGTGTCCTGCTATGAATATGCTCTTTGTATGGTGTTTTGAAGTATAACCTGATCAATATTGTAATTGTGAGGCTGATGCTGATACTGATATGGGCCGATAATTAAATACATTTATTTAAACATGAACGCATCACATGAATAAGCAATTTTGACATGGAACCATAACATTGAAAACATAAAAAGTGACCAAAAATATTTACTAAAAGACAAATTTAGATAAAAAAACAAAAACAAAACAATGAATCCATTCTCTCTGGTGGACAAACTATCTTAAATGACCCTTCTTATCAGCTAACAATACATAGATACCGATATATCTGCAATAAGTTTATACGTATGTATATATGTACTGTGTTGGGTTTGATTCCCATGATCCTCCGAAACTGTTATGATCTGTTATCTCTTTCCGTCACTGCACTGACCTCTGCCTACCTCTCTCCTTCATCTCTCTCAGACCTGCGAGAGGCTGTGGAGGAGGTGCTGCCCAGCCTGACCCAGCAGGGCATCCGTGTGTTCATCCTCAGCGAGGACTGTGATGTGGAAGGCATTGAAAGCCTCTGTGATAAAATTCAGCAGGCGTCAGACCAGCCTCTGTCCCCTCAGCTGAGGGCCAACATTACCTTTAAGAGTCCCGCGCTGTACATCTACACCTCAGGAACCACAGGTGATCCGACGGGCCCATCTGACCTTCGCTCCTGATCTGCAGCTGCGTGTTTTACTTTACAGGACAATAACACATGTGGCGATGTTTTTCTTTCAGGGCTTCCCAAGGCAGCTCTAATCACCCATGAGAGGCTCTGGTTGGCATGTTTTTGTCAGACTATTGCTGGTGTACGCTCCGATGATGTCCTCTACGCGTACCTGCCTCTTTACCACACCGCTGGATTTCTGATGGGACTTTGTGGAGCCATAGAAAAAGGTAATTCCTGAGAACATAAAACTAGAACATAAAACTATGGGCAGTGGTTTGATCCCGGGCCTCTGCAGTCAGCATGTCAAAGTCTCCTTGGGCAAGATACTGAACCCCAAATTGCTCCCGATGGCCAACAGTGTGTGTGTGTGTGAGTGTGTGTGGATGGTCATCACTGAGCATGTGGCTGTGTGTGAATGGGTGAATGCTGATGTGTTGTAAAGCACTTTGAGTGATTGAAAAGATTGGAAAAGCGCTATATAAATGCAGTCCCTTTAGAAAACATGATTTACAGGCAACATTCTGGAAGGTTGAACTAACTAAGGTATATGACCTGTAATAACACTTTGGCTGTGTTTTATACTATTTTATTAAACCTGAAGGTTTACAACACTTACTGAGTTCTCAGTGTGAGATCATGTGTTGCTGAAATCTGTGCCTCTTCATTTCCAGGCATCACTGTGGTTTTAAGACGTAAATTCTCCTCCTCCCAATTCTGGAACGACTGCAGAAAGTACAACGTGACTGTTATTCAGTACATAGGAGAAATTATGCGCTACCTTTGCAACACACCAGAGGTAAACCTGAGTATAATATCACCTGTGGGTAACAACAGCCTTCTGCACGTTCCTCTGACAATGTTGCAGATTTCTGCAAAAAAACTACCACTTTTAAAACTGCACAGCTCATTTCAATTCAGATATATTGTACATATCTTTACAGCATTTTTATAGTATCTTTCTTCCATTCTAGATTTATTTTTCTTGATTTTTTTTGCAATACTTTCTGTTATTTGTTGTATGTAAAAACTTGGCCATGAACCAGATTCTCATTCTGAACAATATGTTGATAAATGTATTCGTTTTTAATGATGATTTGCAAAGGCAAACACAAAGTGATGTTTCCTACCCTGGTCTCACCTCTTCTTCGCTCTTCCTTAGAGAGACAATGACAGAGATCATAAGGTCCGGTTGGCCTTGGGGAACGGGATAAGGGGCGACACCTGGGTGAATTTCCTGCAGCGATTCGGGGACATTCGTATCTGTGAATGCTACGGAGCCACGGAAGGAAATGTTGGCTTTTTCAACTACTGTGGCAAAGTTGGAGCGATTGGCAAAGAGCATTTTCTCCACAAAGTAAGATGCCCCTTGTGCAAATACGTTCTCAGCATGTTGTTGTAGGGTAACATTTAACGCCATGGGATGAACTTGCAGCTGCCAACTGCATCATTACAATATAAAAAGCATAAATATACAGATGGTGCATGAGTTTAAATGTGCAAAACAAGATTCTTTATATGACTAATTACTTTATTCTTTTCTGCATGTTTTCTATGTTTTTGTCAGATGGCATTTAAGTACGCCCTCATAAGGTACGACACAGAGAAAGAGGAGCCAATCAAAGACTCCAGAGGATTTTGTATTAAAGTCCCGAGTGGTGAGCCAAATTACTCCAAATCTCTCCGTCTCTGTGTCTGTCTCTGTCTCGACCTTCCAGCTTCTACTAATATATATCACATGCTTGTTGCTTCTCACCCGCAGGAGAGACCGGTTTGCTCGTGGCAAGGATCGGAGAACAAGCCCCTTTCAGCGGCTATGCCAAGAACAGAGAGCAGACAGAGAAGAAGAAGTTGAGAGACGTGTTTGTGAAGGGAGACCTCTACTTTAACAGCGGAGACCTTCTAAAGATAGACAACGAGGGATTTGTCTTCTTTCAAGACCGCATTGGAGACACGTTCAGGTGAGTGGTAGAAACAAATTGAACAAAGTTGACACACTGCGCAAATAATGGAGAGCAGGGGTCCACATCTGGGGCCTGAGTTATATAACAATGTGGAAGTAAACAAAGCCTGAACTTTATAGATGGTTGACCTTGTAGATTAATGTTGGACAATAACTACACTACATGCGCTAAATGAAAACACTGCAGCTCAGTCATGCGCACTGTCTTTGTTTTGTCACGTAATACAGGTGGAAAGGAGAAAATGTGGCAACCACAGAGGTGGCCGATCACCTGCTCGAGATAGACTGCGTCGAGGAGGCGAATGTCTATGGTGTGAAGGTGCCAGGTAACAATCACACTGTTAGAAAAGACTTACGCCGGTGAAAATGTGTAAAAATGGAAAGATTTTAGTAAAAGCCTTTTATTTGACCACTATATCTGTTTTCACACGCCCATAAATCACTGTGATCATGATTCATGTAATCCTGCATTGAGACACATTGAGAAGTTTGAAGGAAGTGCTCGTATGAAAGGCATAAAGAGGGGTTCATACTCGCGTCCTGAAACAAGTCGTCTTTTTACGTTGACCTTGACTGATTAGGACACGAGGGACGAATTGGAATGGCAGCACTGAAGCTCAAAGAAAACATGGACTTTGACAGCAAAGCTGCGTATCAGCACGTCAAGAACTGCCTGCCCAGCTACGCAAGACCATGCTTCATTCGCATACAGGTAAAGAAAGTCTTGCTGAATAAGATTAGAACACGTTAGACTGAAAATGTCTTGCACGCATTATATAACATTTTCTGTTCCTCTGGCAGGATGCACTGATGGTAACTGGGACGTTTAAGCAACTGAAGCTGATGCTGGTCGAGGAGGGCTTCAACCCTGCTTCCATCAGGGACCCTTTGTTTTACCTGGAGGACAAGCAGGGCTACGTACCCATGACTCAGCAGATATTCAACTCCATCGATGAGGGAAAAATCAAGCTCTGAATGAGTTCAGCGTTCATTGTTGGATTGTCAAGATCCAAATAGCAGATTTGGTATTTAGGTTTGACGTGATACAGGATGCCAAATAATGATAAATGACCTGCACATTGAGCGTTTATCCACAGCACATTTCATGAGCTACTGGCGGGGAATATTGTGTACTGAACTATTTAAAAAAATTAATTTTTAACATATTAATATCAATAGCTAATCATCAATAGCTGAATTTCTGTGTGTATGAACCACTGCTTTCAGGATGATCACAGCAGCTTAACACCTCAAAGTTGTAACACCTCAAATTGCACCAATCAGAACTAACTTGTGAATGAAAAAAGAATAAACTGATTAAATCATATTTAATAATTTTACAGCAACTACTTACCATCACAGGACAGCACGGCGTGTGCGGACACACTGTAGCTTTTTTCAGGACTTTCTTTACCCAGAATAGTTGTTGGCACTTCTGTAATCTTAAACACAGGACCGGATCGGGCCGTTGGCGCCGTGCTGGGGAGTGCAGCATCCTCTCTCTCCCCAGGCCTGCTGTCTGTCCGTGTCAGCCAGAAGAGTGGAAGCTGTTTCGGAGATGATGCTCCAGTATTTAAAGAAGTCCCCTGTGGTAGTGAATCAGTTAATGCGCTTGGTGTGAAAGTCTGCACAATGCAATAACAAGGTACATGGTGCCCACCCGGGTCAGCTGACTCAGTAGCTCCTGGGTCGAAGCATTTCCCCCCCTAGAATAAATTGATCACAAAAATGTATTCATTTCTTTTTTTTTTTTTTTTTTTTAAAACGTTGCAGGGCCAAAAAAAACACACAGCTTCCATATAAAAGTGAAGCATTCAGAGACATCAGGTCGAGGTTTCAGCTCTCATCAATGATTTCCTATATTACTCTGCCCTTCACCTGCATGCACTTGATAAAACCTTGTCGACTTTTATACATGAATAGACCTTTGAACAAATTGCGACAGGGAAGTTTCAACAATAATTAGCCAGCGAAAGACATGTTGCTTAACAACGCTTACTGCACCTGTGTGACGGCAGCAACAGGGAGTCTGCAGCTCCCCGGTGCTGCGGCTGAACTCCAGCTCACTGAAGCTACGCCGTTTCCCGGGGCTGCAGGCAGATATACGCTCAGAGAAACATGCTCCTGGCAGCTGTGAGGACAGAGAGATGTGGAGTGGAGGGGTTCTCCTTTCTGACACTTTGAATGTGATCCAATCAAAAAACTATGAAACACGAAAGATGGCTGTAATATTTACAAGAGTCAGGCAGCTGTAATCAGAAGCAGGAACTCCAAAGAGTCCATGAATAATATGTGATGCTGGTTCAGTTCTGCACCTATGGTCATTTTCTGCATATGAAGTTAAAAGGGTCTGAACGAAAAAGATACATTTTTTGACTTCACACGTTTCATGATGCTGTAGTAAATCAAGGTTTGTCGCCCTGCTGTGCATCTATCTGTAGGTCCACAAACATTTACAGAAATAACTCATAAATGACATATCAACAGGCTCACATGACATGAGTCCATGTTCAAAAAACACATTAAAATGCTATTATATCTGTATATTCACCATGTCGCTTCAAAATCCATTTAAATATTGCAAACAGAAATTAATAGAAGTTGTCATTTCCAAAGATCCTTATGACTGCTATCACAATATCTAACTTCACAGTATTATACACATTCAATAATTAGCGTCCTCACTCAGTTATAACACATCAATTCTTTATTTTTACACCATGATAACTCTCCATTGGAGGCTGTTAAACAAACACACAAACAAAAAGCTGTAAACACAAAATGCAAACCGTAAACATTTCTTCTGATTTACCTGGCCATTATACCACAATACAAAGCTTGATATAGTTTTAGAGAATTATTATTTTTTGGGATAATTTAAACCAGTGTTAAGCACTAAATGTACAGGATCAAGTGTTTTTCTTGGCCACGTGTTTCTATATGTTGAGAACAAAAACTGATAGCGTTTGGTCATAGTGTGGTTAAATTAGAAGCTCCTGTAGAGTTAAAGCTTTAAAGAAGAATGTGACAGTATGCTGCATGAATGGGAAACAGTGTAACACAAGACATTAGTTAAGCAATAGCTCCTTTGTTTTGTTTAATAAATAATAGAATAAAACAGGTGAACCTGAAATTCTCCCAGAAACCTTCATGGTAATAAATAGCTCAAAACAGCTAAATCCATCTCACTTGCATTAAAAGGAAATGTTAGTACCAGCAGATGTGAAAGTGCATGATGGAGGACGGCTCCAGTGTTGCAGACGAGATCAGCAGCAAAGTATGAGAGAAGAGGAGCAGAACAAAGAGGAAAGCAAACAAAAAACAGACGAATGCTGCAAAATTAATTAGAAAAACTAGACAAGGATGATAAGAAATACAGTGATATCAAGTTTCATTGGTAGGTTGCAAGGAGGACACTTAAATAAGGTCAGAAAAATGTAACTTATAACATATCAAATTTAGGAGCAAGTTTTGTGGAAAAAAAAAAATGTTTTGCTTTAATTTCGTTTTTTTTTCTAGAATAGAAATGTAACGGTGTTACTGGTTTATAGCTAAATACTCACAGTTTGGGCTGTTACAGCATATCTACCCGATCCACAGCAACTAGTTTCTTGACTCAGTTTGGTGTACTAATGTGCTGCAAGACAATAGCCGGGTTTCCTTCAAAATGTATCGCAAAGTTTCACTAAATTTCGTGAACATCCGCAAAAAAAGGCAAATGAATGCTCGTTTCCATCCACTGCTGTTAATTATCAGGAGTTGGTTCATGGAGATACGCAGTAGGTGGCACCAATTCTGTGGTCAGAAAACCATCATAGCATTGCAGAAGAAGAGGGCGCAACAAGACGTAATCAAGACAGCCAGTCGGACCTCAAACTGTGAAAAACAATGTTGGAAACCGGATGTAAATATGACATTTGTGTTAGTTACATGTATTAAAGTGAGGACGGTTACATCAGGTCTGTGAGGAGCCACGAGGAGAATATTCTTAGTCTCTTCAGCGGAGCAGAATTTTCAGTGGACGTTGAAGTCACAAGCTTCATGTACGTCATCATTTATTCTCTAAATCGCATTTCGCTTTTATCTATCCACCAACTGTGGATGGATTAAAGCGTTTTATCTTACAGCGGTCCTTTGACGTGGTGAAAAAAACAATACACTTTCTGCCAGTTTACTTTAGGGGAAGCTCTATGTTGATATACTATTTGTTCAATATTCAATACATCTTGTTTGGAGTGTGAACACAGTCACCAGCACACATCTACCCACACAAACATGCCATAGACAATGAAATACTGCGAGGAAAGGTGAAGACCTACAGCTGGAACAGTGCAGCATCAGATTGTCTGTTAAGAGTTTAACATGTTTGAACTTGGTGAGGATTGTATTAACACAAACTGGCACAAACTTATCTTGCAGCTGCTTGGGTTTTGGTTTGGACTCATGATTAAAATGATGAGTGGAAATGTTACAGTACATATAAAGGAGAGGAATCTAAATTGAGCTGGGTTTGGTTCAGCTTGATGGAAATGTTGTATAACTGATCAGTTGTATAAACAGGTCAGTTTTACTTCAGCAGAGATTTCTATGTGCAATGGTCCATTCTTAACTGCTACATGGAGCCTCCAATTTGTCAAATCCTGAAATGCATATACACAGGGAATGTAGCAACTCCCCTTCCCCCGTCACATCACCCGCCAGTCTCATGCTGGTTTGGTCCAGTAGTCACAGAGCAGTAGTCTTTATGTCCGCACCTGGAACTTGCCAGCCTTCGTCATGTATTTGATGCCTTTGAAAGGTTTATACTTCTCACCGTACATGTCCAGTCGATTCACCTTCAGCCCTGTTGAAGGACAAAAATAGCGCTTTAAAAAAAAAAAGATACCTGGTGAAATTGTGAAAAAACCAGAAAAGTTTTTTTAACACGACTGTTCTGAACGTTTTTCCAGAATCCTGAATTACTTTTTTTTTGCTTTTGTTTCAATATTTTATTGAGAAGAAAAAAAACATCAAATATATTTAAAAATAGACCCGGACATTTTGAGTTTTAACAAGGCACGCACGCATATGTTAAAAGTAGACTCAAAATATATTACTACAGCCCAATTTTGCCAGCAGGCAACCTATCGATATAGCTAATAAGCGAGTGCCAGATGGAGTAAAATCTGTCTGAGGAGCCTCTTATTGAAAAAGTCTTTTTTTCCCCCAATTTCAGGAAAGACAAGATGTCACACAGCGAGGATTTGAATGAAGGGGATATAACATTATATAGTAATATATAATAGGGGAGACTTCAATATTAGGAGGATCCTCCTACAGGCGAGTAGAGAGATAAAGGTAATCACCTTCCTTTGGATATTTGTTGTGATAGTGTCTTCTGTAGATCTTAAAGACTCTTATAATATCTTAACTATTTTCTCTGCTGCATGATAAAAAAAAATGTTTTACTTCGTTTCCTAAATTCCACATTTTTTTCCTAATCTATTAATATTTTCCTTGTGCATGGACATATATGCTATCTGGAATAGAAAATATATTTCAAATTGAGAAACAGGCTAAAAAACTGATTTGTTATGCAGTGGATAGAATATTTTTCCATCCAAAGAAGAGTGATGAGTCTTTGAGGATCTTGGAATACCTTCAGTAGAATTGTTATATTTCTAAGGAAAATTGGACACTTAGCACTGTGACTCAAATGTAATGGGAATACATGAAAAGCCCAAACTGGGGTGAATTCCACCAATGTCTGCCTAAATTCTATATGTATTTTCTTTTTTAACAAAGAAACTATATACTTAATGCATTAAATGCATGCTAGTCCTATTACCTTCTATTTTGTGAAATAATTTAGTAATATTGCTTTGTATATTACCTAAAATCCTATTAAGCATGCTAGGAAATATGTCTGCCAACTAAGCCACATCACTCTATAGCAGAAGATGTAATGTAGATGGAATTAAATGCTTATAGTACTTTCTGAGGTCATGTGAGGTGTTTTAATGCATATGGCCCCATCTAGTGGCCACAGTGTCGCGTGCTCACACAACGGGACAGTCAGGTGGTTGTCAGCTGAGCGAAAGCTTTTCTTGTGTGTGGGGGTTGAAGTCAAATTATTCTCAATGCAAAATATAAAGTGGGAATGATATTCATTAGTTAATGATCAAATGTGAATCTAACCAGTGTTGATTACTGTAATTACATTCTGTAACGCAGAATTGCAACGCGTTAAATTACTTAAAGTACTTCAATTATCTATATAATAGATGTTTCGTGCATGCTTGAGCAACAATCATCTGACCTATAGTGTGACTTTGGCTAGAGTAGAGCGGGGTGATATGGCTAAAATCTTCTATCACAATTAAAGTCATTTCATATCTCGATACCATGTATATATTACGATATAGCATGCTTTCTGGTAATTCAATAAATAAATAGTCTATATGAAATAACCACCACCATGGTAAAGTGTATTTTTGTATACTCCTGTGTGATTTAAAATACTTGGCAAATGAAAAGTATTTTCTCATTTAATTAAGAACTTAATTTTTTCCCTTAGAATTCTGTCATCCAATAGTGTTAGGAATATTATTCTTATATTATTTTATTTATTGATATATTATTTTTGAGACGATTAACATTTGTACTCGACGGCGTAGGAAGGCCAACCTCTTTAATATTTTTTATAAATTTATATACTTTTATTTTGAGGCAGTCACAGCCTACTGCCACGAACCTTGTTCTCGAAACAACATTTTTCTTTTAATTAGGATATGGTGCCGGTATGTGGGCAGATGAAAGGTTTAACATTATATTGTGTTCTGGCAATTATGTGACAATGCATTTCTGGAAATGTAGTGGAGTAATGCAAAATGTATTTAACAAGTAGTGTAACAAATGGCTGAATATTTACTGCCCGACGTATGTTGTGTGACTTCAGCAGGTTTCAGTGTAACAGTAGGTGAGACCGGGGGAAGTTGTAACACCTCAAATTGCACCAATCAGAACTAACTTGTGAATGAAAAAAGAATAAACTGATTAAATCATATTTAATAATTTTACAGCAACTAAATTAAACTGTATGCATTTAATTTACAGGTTCCAAAAATCTTATCAAGTGAATTGAGAATATAAATATACATTTGTGTTACTTTTTTCATAAATACGTTTTCAGTGAAATAAGCAAGTGACCTGTTTTGCCCTCTCAGAGAATCGAAATCACAACCGTTAAGAACCGAAATCGATAAGCAGAACCAGAACCGGAAACATTCAAATCCAAATGATACCCAACCCTAGCAGGGAGTAAGTTAAGTAAGGGCATTATTCATTTATGTAACAAGTAATAAATAATACATGACTTTTTTTGAGTAAACCCAACACTGAATCTAACTCACTGAAACCTGATTGTGTGTGAGAGTTCAGCAGAAATGTAAACTCTGTGTTATTAACTGAAAACGTGAGGATAAGTGATGAGGCGAAGAGTATCAGGGTGTGTGTACCTGAGATGGCCATCTGTTGGATCTTTAACTGGATGTTGATGGTGGGGTTCTCGTCAGGTTTGGAGGCTCCGGCCTGCAGGCTCATGGTGCCTTTCAGGCTGGGAAGCTTCTGTGGGTTGATCTTACCAACATCCCATGACAACATCTAGACAAAGAAAAAATAAAACATTATGAGATCACTACCAAAAACAAAGATCCCACCAAAAGAAATGGAGGCGTCTTTGATCCTGGAGAGGATTGGGTGTAAGATCATTTTGGCTTTTTGAGACCTCTACACATCCTGTTCATGCACACTTTCCCTTCTTCCTTCTTTTAGGCATACAAACAACATTTCCAAGTACCTTTGTGACTGGGTCAAAGGTGTATGTTCCCTGGGAGGGGTTGAGGTTGGCGTTCAGGACGCCCCGAGGCAGCTGGCTGCTGACTAGGACCGACTCCACGGACTTGCCCATAGTCTGTTTTGGTCCCAGAGTCAAGTCAAAACGTCCCTGGGAGCTTCCCTCTCTGAAGGTGATGTTGTGCTTGACGTACACTGGGATCGCCACCAGGCTGAAGAAGAAGAAGCCAACAAACAACAGCAATCAGCGTGGAAAAGTATGTGTTGTATTCTAATAGTAGTACAGTGCTTGGGAGAAAATCCTCCAGACAGAAAACATAACGTATATTAGCAAGTATTGGAAAAAACACATGTATAATAAGCTGAGGGGTGTGAAAAACACTGACTTCTGAGAGCTGACGTGGTACGAGAGCAACCGGAAGTTTCCATCAGGGGGGATGAAGGAGAGGATCCGCTCAGCTTCCCAGCGCTTGAACCGAACACACGGGTGGAAGCTGACATCATCCAGCAGCCGAGGATTCTGGGAGAAAGAGGCAAAGGGGCCAGGTTGAAAATAAAAATGTAATGTGTAAAATTATACTGCAAAGATCATTCCATTGCATTTGCATTTTCAGCTGTTGGACCTCCTTTGCAAAGTATAACTTGACAGAAAGAACTGAGAACTTATAGTGATCATCCCAAAGATACAGGTTATGATAGTAATAGTGTGGATCCACAGAATACATCAAAAGAGTTAGCGCATTTGATGACATTACACAAGAGGCTCAGAAGTCTGGAAAAGAGCAAACTCACCATAAATGAGAGCGTGAGGTCGGGCATGCCTGTCAGTTTTACACAGGCATCAATAACTCCCTGAATTTCTGCTGTAATAGTGGAGCCTGAGGAGGAGGGGTTGAGGTTGATGTGAGAAATTGACAGATAGGAAAAAAACATTTAAATTAACAACAAAATCATTCCTGTCTTCAATTTGAAGGCGAACACTAAAAATGGTGGAGTAAAGCTGGCAGGGTTCCTACAGTTTAAGGCAAGTTAGATTTAAGACCTTTTAAATGCCACTCGGAATAAAATTTAAGACCAAATTTACATGAAATTTTTCACATCTGGATTTGCGTGACGTTGATGCGAGAGGCATTTAGTAAATTATATATATTTTTAAATAGATATTACCAATTATTTTGTGATTTCATAATGCAATTTCAGAAAAAAAAAAAGATTCATAAAATCCTTCTTAGCATTTTGAAGACTTTTAAAGAGTTGATTCAAGACATTTTAAAACAAATTTAGGCCTTATTTTAAGATTAATGAATTCAATGACATTTAAGACTTTTTAAGGATCTGCAGGAACCCTGGCTGCAGATATTTTATACTACTGTTCATTTTTCATCCAACCATTTACTTAACAAACTCCAACAGTAATCAAAATGTTGTGCTTCTCCCAAACAGAAATTGTTAATGCAAACATGCAAATGAATATAATGAAATGACAGTGTGCATATACTGTTTTCATGATAAAAATGTCCATATCGTGCAATACTTTATTATATTTATTATACTTTTATTTACATTTTTAATTTATTCTCTTATAACAGTAATTTAGTCAGAACTAATTAAGTGGCCTAATAACAAAGCAATGGAACAGTGAAGTGTTTGACCAGCAGGCTGTTCAGAGTAATACCTGATTTATCGATGATCGCATCGATCTCCTCCACCACATCAAAATAGGCCTCATTGTTGGTGTATTTGACTCCAGTGCGTCGCCATGGCACCACTGACAGCTGGCCTGTAGGGAGCTGCTCACCAACATTGGTGCTGCCTGCAAAACAGACGTTCACCAAATGTAAAATAACAAGGACATTTAGGCAGAGAACAAAAAGATTGTTGCAATAGTTCCTGTTATTATGCATTTATATTTTATATTTTATTTTATGATGTTATTTTGGTGCATCTGTGATTTAGATCTCACATTATCATTATATCTTAATGGGATCTCAGCTTTCTGTCTATGAAAAACATTAATATTGAAGAATGGATGTGTTGTCTTATGAATAGTGTCCCGAATACTAGTCCTGTATGTCCAATTCAGTTTGAATTTTATAGTCACAGTCACCCATTTCGTATATCAGACGATTAAATGGGTGTTATCAGTGGTTATTGCTAAAATTCTAACTGCACCTACTACATTGTAAAAGTGTAAAAAACAATAAATTGGAACATGCCAAACTGGATGAAACGTAACGTTTTGAACACAAACAAAACAACTTAGTTAGTTTTAGGTAACAAAGCTACTTACCCAACCTCCACCCCTCCTGCTCTTTTTAAACTACGTCACCTGACTCCCGCCTCAGCTCCTGTCATAATTATACAGTTGCTAGAGGTCGGTGTCTTCCTCTTGTATTCCTTCTTTCGGTGATCAGCCGTGTGAATAGATGATAAAACCTTGTAGTTTGTCTAGCAGGCCCCTTCTGACCCACATCAAATCAGCTGATAACATACAAACCGTGTGCCACAGTGGAGTCGTAAACATAAACACGGATTGTACCTGTGATGGTGTTGACCATTGTGCGGAGGATGGTGGGAGGCTTAATGAGCTCTTTGAGGATGTTGGACTCTGTGGCCAGTGGAAAGCCGTTATCCAGCATCTCCTCCAGTAGTTCATAGACCACTACCACATTGTCCTTAATAGCAGCCTCTGTGCACACTCCAAAATAGTCCTGAGAACATAGAACAAAGAAAGGCAGAATATGGATATTTAAAATCAGATAAAAGTCATTTAAAATAAATTAAAAGTGGACTGAAAAATGCACAGGGGCCAGAACCTGGAACGTGTCGACGACTCTGTGCAGAAACTCGATGACAAATAGCGGCGGCACCTCACTCTGGATGACTGCGACAAAGTAGATGCGATGCCTGAGCACACTGATAAGGTAGTGATGCGGTGTGGGTATCACTGGCGGGACATTCTCCGGCTCAGTGGCGCGTTCCTGTGCCTCAAAGAAGTAGTCACACACGGAGCGGCTGACCACGCTCTTCCAATGCTTCTCCAGGAAAATGTCCCCCGAGGCGTTAATTAGGAACAGGCTGTGGATCATTTTGGCTGGAGGCTGAGAGGCTAGTGACAAAAAGACCAAACCGAAGCATTAAAAATGAGAAAAAGGGTGAGGAATCTTAATACATTGTAAGAAAGTGCTTGTAGGATTAATTGGGTTCATTGCTCTTGCAATGTTTTAAACAAGCAAATACAAATATGTACATTCTGTCAATTTGATGAACATAATACCAAATAGTCAAATTAATACAAAGTCAAAATGCCTCACAAATAATCATAGCAAAGAAGTGTGACTAATAATTTCTGGTGTAAAAGTCTTTATCACAGCAGACATTTTGACTCATCATTGTAGGAAAAGTGAAAGATGTTACTTATAACATTAACCATGAATCTGAAACAGCTAAAAGACCCAACTTCTGTATTTTAAGTAATAATTAAATTATTATTACAGGACTTAAACACTTGATTGATCTAAAGTCTTGAAATGTTGTACAGACATACTTTGGGCAAATATCTAGCAGAGCAACTTTGAAATGTGTAGATCACATGAAAAAAAAAAAAGAATCACACTTTTATCAAAAGTCAAATTCAGGATTTATTTTTTCTTAAATGAACAGTTCGTTTATTAAAAGTCTTTAATATATAATATGTTTTTCTTGTATTATTACACTGCATAGCTATGCATATATTTGATATTTAACTTGTTATGAGTTCAAACCAAATACTTGATTGTGCTCCTTGTAGTTTCTGAGATACAGCTTTATTTTCTTAGTCTTTGGGCACATAGGACTACTGTTTTTTCCTAAAATATAATTAAATACATTTTAACTGTCGTCCCATTTGTTGTGCCCAAAGACTAAACTAGTATGATTAGAAAAACTCACTTTTCAGCCAAACGGTTTGACCGATTTTGAACGTTTCTTCAGATTTGTGCTTAGAGAAGATTTAACGTTACACCAACGGAAATTCAAAATGTCAGTTAGTGGCACAAAAAGGCTCTTAAGTTAGCGTCAACTTAAATTAAAAGTGGCTAGGAAACATGACACCGGAATATTCATTAAATATGCGGCAACGCTATCGAGTTCGTACCGGATACAACTTAGACCTATAAGAAGCTGAATAAATTGCAGTTACGCATAATTATAACTACGATACAACATTTTACTGAGTAACTAGCTAGCTATCTCTATCCCATAGCAGTTGAAGGCCTCCGTGTCCATACAAGATGCTACATCCCTCCTCCTGCCTCAGTCTCATGACAGAGGAAAAGCCCCGTCACCCGGTACAGGGGATGGAAAATACTATAAAATAACGATGCTGTCCAGACTGAAAACTCCCCACTTGCCGCCGCAGCCGTTCCATAAACTGCAAATGACTTACCGAAGATAAGTTTTTACGTTTTCCTCTCGCCTTTCACCCTTCTTTTCCCAATGAAAAAATAAGCAGCCGTCGTTGCTTCCCGTTAGGTGGAGCAGCTCGTGATACGAGGAAGAGTAGAGAGTACAGCGAACCAATCAGAAACCGTTGAGACTATAAAGTCCCGCCTACTTAGTAGAATCATTGGTCAACAATACGGAAGCTGGTGACTAGTGACTTAGCTGTGATTGGACCATGGAGGGAGAGCGACAGTAAACACCAGTAAAACTGCCCACTGATTGGCTTTGAGATGTAACTGGTCTGACATTTTGTTTCCAGTATCAGATTTCATCTTGTGGAGTTTGTCTCCATTTGAACAAATAGATACAGGTACTATAGGGCACTACCCTGCTATAAAAGACAATATCTGTAGTGTTCCCAACTGAAAAAAATAACAGAAATTGTGAAGGTGAAACTATTGAACATGTGTTCTTATATCATCGGTTATTTACAGAAGGAAAAGTCGTGTTGTATTTTAAATAAATATTGAATAAATTATAAATAAAGTAACATTTTACATCGATTTGGGAAGTTTTTTGTGATTCAGATAGAGAAAAAAAAATGTATTTAATTTTTTTAACATTAAAATATATTTTTGGAAAGATATGCAAAACATTCTGAATTGGAAAATGGATATTAACGTAAACATTTAACAAAAAAAAAGCTCCTTCTTTACCAGCTGCAACATTAAAGTGATGAACACATTAATGCATTAATAATTATAATCCAATGACATAATATATATTACCATTACATTACATTTTGATGATAATACCTTTATAATTGTATTAGGTAACATTTTGAATGCAGGAATTTTACTTGTAACAGAGTTTTTCTACACTTTGATATTACTAATTTTACTTCAGTAAAAGATCTGATAACTTCACCACTGATGAATGAAACTATGTTTTTCACTAATTATTATTTTTTAGGTATTTTAATTGAACTTTTTTCTTTCTTTCTCTTTTGTTTGGGAAATTATATATATATATATTTATAATTTGTGTTTATTTTTGTTTGCCGAACTACAAATAGTTATTTTTTTGCTCCTGACAAAGCAGCTTTGTATAATTTAAATGAACATGAGTATGAACAAACATTTTGTTAATTACACACAGAATTAAAAGAGCATTAACCTGAGCTTTATTTGATTTTTAAGAGCTTGATAAATTAACTAGGTGCACAATAAATAAAAAGTCTGGCGGTCTGCAGTCCCACCTTCTTTCCAAGTGCAGCTCACACCCTTTAAAGTAAGTTTCAACACACAAGCAAACATTGAGGTTGTGACAAATGCCACCCTCAGTGTCAATAAGTTAAATCCTGATGGTAAATGTTAAGAGCACAGACTTGGGAACAAAAATGCTAAACTAAGAGAGCAGTTTTGCAAGTTTTATCCATCTGATCATAAAGAGCCTTTACTGAGAAACTGCAAAACCAAATCTATCAGGCAAAGTTTACAATGTTACTTAATCATAATTATGACATTATGCATTTGGTAGAATGAACATGAGGTAATTGTTTAAGTTATATTTGATTGAAAATGTGAACATAAAAGCAGAGGTAGTTGTTTGAAAGTTGTATAAATGATGAATACATGTCCTTTTCAGTCATGTAATATGTATTTATAATTTTTATTTATATTGTTTATGAGAAATGTTACATTAAGAGTTTGCTATAGGTTTACTGTTCATTTTATATATTTTGTTTTTTGTTCTTGTTCATTTGTTCTTTATTAAATGTATTTCTTACAAGTTCGATATAAATAAATAAATAAAATAACGTAGCAAATTGATGTAATCATTGAGTGCAGGTGAATACAGTTTGGGGATCTCCCTTATACAGCAGGACAAGTGATTATTATCCAAAACAGAAATAAATATATATGTTATAATTCCCATAGTTGTAATACATTAAACAATTTTTATAATGCATTATACTCACTGTTATAATGCAATATAAAGATTATAAATTACTCTGTGTAAGTGGTCATTGTTTGCTTTTAGTAAAAACATTTTTTTTACATTTTATGTGATATTTTATTGACTTTACTTCAAGCAAACAATGAGCTCTTGAAGTGATTTATAATTCAATTCCAAATACAAGTCAGTTTGTACAAGCGGTTCTACTATTTTAGTATTAACCTTTGTGCTTCACTTCAAAAAGTTTTTCACATTTACTGAGTTAAATCTTTTACCAGCTTTAGTCCTGATCATAACTAACAAATATTCATCTTCAGAATGAAGACCTCTACCTCACCTGGTTCCCAATCTGGGGTCCAGATCCCCACTAGGGGTCGCCAAAGCTTCACAGCATCTTATGGGGTGTGTTTAAAAAAAAACAAAAAACATATTTATACAGCTGGCCTATATCTCAGCGTTTCATTAATTTCTGCAAAGAAAACTAAATGCAATTGTTATTTTTACAGTTTGCGTTATTATTTTGGGTATATATTTAAAAACTCTCATAAGAGGATGATGCAGCATTCACAGGAAATAATCAGATCAAAATGAATTTAAATCACTTGTTTTATACAAACCACCTACAGTTGATCGGTGACTGTACCGGTATTGTTATGCTTTGAATATAATATGAAAAATCCATAACAAAATGTCACTTATTCAGGCGTCGTCAGTTTACTGAATGATAGTAAAGAGGGTCCTTTAAGAAAAATGTCCCCTTCCTAAAACTACAATAAAATATACATTGATATTATTTTCTACCAACATTGGTTTTGATCATTACCACCAAACATTTATCAATTTTCAGAATTGACATGTTTTTTTGTGTGCAAAAAAAAAAAAATAGATTTTTCTTTTTGTATACCGAATGCTGGGATGTCAATAACTTTGCTCTATAATAAAGCAGCAATAACGCGAGTGGACACCAGGAAAATAGCATGTATTTGTCCCATAGGGCAAAAAAAAAGTCAAAGGTACAATTTTGAAGCCAGAGCTCTAGATGTAAAGCCCAATGTAATAACATGCATGATTTTATGCTGTAATGGAAACATGTTTGTCTCTTTATGTATTTTGGCTACACAGTTTATTATAGGATTTATGGCATATGCATTAAAACTACCAAAATGACTGAACAATTCAAAAGCCAAAAATGTCCCTTGTGAGGCAAAAAGGGTTAAAAAACAGTTAAAGCCTCTTTGTGGACCGAGACGACGATTTAATTCTAGAAGTGACTCAGATGAAACTTTAAAAAGCTCAAGGAAAACATGAATGGCTCAACATAATTTATTTTCATTTTATGTTAAAATGTACAGAGTTCTTTGAAAGTACTTGCTAAGAAAGAAAGAAAAAAAATAAACAGAATAAATGGAAATACATACAGGGACAGAGTAGAGAGTCGAGGCGGCCTTCACTGCGTGTCCAGCTGTCTCTCCTCTCTTTATTTTGCGCTCTCTCTTAGCATACAACGCAACATGTACAATTACAAAGGATACAAAAAGGGAAGCGATATAAACAGACAGAAATATACTGAGCTCCTTTTTACATGCCTCTTAAATGTAAGGAAGTCATCCTATACACACACAAGTAAAAAAAAAAGAAAAGAATTCCAAGTGACCTTTAGATATTTGTAGTCCTTTTGTTTAAAATAGCATTAATATACTACACAAAGATAGAAAAACTCTAGAGATGAGATGGAATGGAGAGGTTAAAGGCATCTTAAAGTCACTAAAAGTGAGTGGTCATTTTTTTAAATTTTGAATTTCTTAGTAAGTAATACCCAAGAGGCGAGCTAAAAAATATGTATTGTTTTTTTTCCTGAAACAGAAGTGAAAAAAATGACAGTACCAATATCAATGTAAGAGTTTCCTTTTTATATTATAGAAAAAACATTTTCTCTACAATAGGTTTTTCTAAAGTCAAAAAGAGTCAGCTTGTGTCATAAAAGAAAGCTGCCCAGTCTGATAAAATTCAGAAAGAAACAAAAACACAAAATAAAGTAGAGAACAGAACAATACACACAAATAAAGTATGCAATGTCAGGTCTGTAAGAAAAATGAAAACTCCTCTTTTGACTTTGAATACTGGTACATGGAGCAACAAGGTCAACCAACAGAACCTCGAACACCTACTCGCCTCCGACCCTGCTTTTATATGAGTGTGCCTCTACGTGAGGGCCAAACCATGCACTAGATCAGGCATTTAGGCACCTTTTATAAAGGCCAACTGTCCTGCCATATGTCTAGCCAATGGGAGTGCAGACTTTTGCAGAAAAGAAAAGGAAAAAGAAGTACAGATTTAACAGAATACACCATTGAAAAGCAGACCCCGGGACCTCTCTGGGTCACTAACACTTAAGGAGGAGAGGTCAGCTAACTGATTTTCCTTAAAGCAGTTACATGGAAATCCCCATCGCTTGTTCTGCATTCTCTAAACTGCTAAAAAAAAAAGAAAAGAAAAAAGGCTGACATAATACGCCGTCTGTCAGTGGAGTGTGGACAAGAACAGCTGAATGTTTTACTTTTCTGAGCTAGCTGCCGATTGGCGACAGCTAGCCAGCGTGTGTGTGTGCGTGTGTGTGTGTGTGAGCTGGATATTGGGAAGTACCAGAATATTTACATCTGACCGTTTCAGAGTGGCGGCAAACTGGAAAACAATGCTACTTGTTTCATTTATGGACATTTAATCGACAGTAACGCGCTCGTCTCTTCTGTGTCCTCGCTGTTCTTTTTGGTACAACAAGATCCATCCGGGAAGACTCTGGGAACAGCGTGACACCTCAAACACCTGGAGGCCCCGCTCCGATGCTCTTTCTGGAACTAGGTGCAAAGCCGTCTGACAGAGATGTTTCGAGGATTTCTGAGAGAGCGGGGTGTGGTGGGGGGGTGGGGTGTGTATCACCATTTCAGAATGCCACACATATAAAGACCAAAGCATATAAGAGGTCGGACTGCACACGAGTATTTCAAAAAACAACAAAAACAACGACAACAAAAATAAGATTCAACATTATGTTTAACAAAACAAAAGTCCGCCTACAATGTTTCATTGTCTCTTTTTTTCCAAGGTAAGGCTTCCTATATCAGTTAAAAGATTGTGTGCATGGTTGAATATATTCAGTTAACCACTGTTTTTCATTCGCAGTCTGACAAAGAGAGGTTCTCCTGTATTGTCTTTCTCTATGTATATCTTCCTCGTCATTCTCGTCCTCCCCTGCTCTCCTCCTGGAGCACCCCCGGGCCTGTGTGAAATCACATTACAGAGGACTGTGTGGGCCTGGCCTGCAGCAGCACGGCGTGGCAGAAGGTCCATGTACTCACACCCCCCCAACCAGGAGCCCCAGCGACTTGCTCGCTGGGAAGGGGAGGGGAAACGAGCCCAAATAAAAAGGGACAAAATGACAACGTAGAAAAACAGGAAACCCAAAGACCCTCTCTGTCTCCAATCACCTTCACTCCCTGGTGCCTGCCACGGCACTGGAGAGGGTGAACAGGAGAAATGGACATTTAGAGTACAGCGAGTATCAGCTCATCTCTCCCTTTCTCACTTCTCGGCTGCTCATCTGCTCATGTAAGGTGACTGTTTTGGGACGCCAGCGTAGCTGTGATGGGATGGGCCAGTGTACATCATGTTGCCGTGGTGATTGGGCTGCATAGGCTGCTGCGGATAACCCTGCCCGCCCATCATGCCCATCTGCATCTGCATGGGGTACTGAGCTGGCTGGTTCATGTAAGGGGGATTGCTGTGGTAGCCACTGTTCATCATGGGTTGGGGCATCCGGTAGCCGGCTGACATGGCGTTCAGGGGCATGTTCATGGAGTTGTATGGCGCCGGCGTGGGCATGAGGTTTGGCATCATGCCGCGCTGCACGGCCAAGGTGCGCGGCGTGCCCTGCATGGCCACGGCTCCCGAGCTGCGGCCATAGAGCTGCTGCTGGTGTGGGGCCGGGGCCAGCTGCTGAGTAGCTTTGGACCGGATGGAAATGTGGCCTTTGACTGTAGCCATCTGGCCCTGCAGCCGCTGCGTGTGCGGCGGGGGTCCCAGACCGATGTTGGCAGTGGGCATGTTGCATTGCAGCTGCAGGGAGCCCAGGTTCATGGAGCCAGAGCTGAGGTTAGGAGGAGGCGTCATAGTGGGCTGGCCCTGAGAGAGGGGAGCGTGGGGTGAAGGGGCCAGCCCGGGGTTGGAGAGAGAAACACTGGTAGCGTAGGAGGTGACAGAGGCTGAATGAGAGTAGGGCATGGCGTGGGGGTCCATGATGGTGTTGGTGAGCTGCTGGAGTTTGGCCAGGCTGAAGGTGGCTGAGGGCTGGGGGTAGCCCCCTGTGCCAAAGTCCTGACCCATGCGCTCATACAGGGTGCGGCCGCCTCCTCCGCCTCCACTTTCAGGGATTTCCATGATCATGGGGGTGGAGGAGAAACCATTGCCCATGCTACACTGGGACAGGGCCTGCTGTTGTTGCTGTTGCTGCTGCTGCTGTTGCTGTTGTTGTTGTTGTTGTTGCTGCTGTTGCTGCTGCTGCTGCTGCGGTGGTGCGGACGGTGGAGGCTGAGGGTTGGGGGCTTGTTGCTGTTGAGGAACCTTTTTCTGTGGCTGCTGCTGGTTAGTGCTGGGAGGCCGCTCGATTACACAGCTCTGAGGAGACTTAATGCTGCAGTTGGGAGTGTTGGACGGTGGTGGGGGTGGCGGGGGCTGGGGCACAGCACTGCCTACATTACCAGGACTGGGTCCGCTGTTGGGCCCTGGTCCTGTTTGCTGGATGAGGCTACAGCTGCCCATCGCGTGTTGGGATCCTCCCGTTCCTGTGGAAGATGTGAGGCTGGGGGCTGGCACAAAGGAGCAGCTGTTAGACTGGGAAGAGGACGGGGTGGCCGAGTTTGAAGAAGAGGACGCTGATGACGAGGCAGCTGTTGAAGCTCCCGCGACTACAGCGGCAGACATTCCCCCTCCGTTCCCTGTTCCGTTACCCCCTCCGCCCATGGTGGAGTCGTAGCTGCTGGGGTTGTCGTAGTTCTCCGTCGTGCTCTCTATGCTGCCGAGGTCACTGAAGCCGCTGTCCACCACCTGCTGCGAGTGGTCCGACACGGACGGTACATCCATCATTGGCGACGTCTCCATGTTCTGCTGGGAGGGGGCAGACAGAGAACTGGGATGCTCTGGCGTGATCTGGGTGTATCCCCCTCCAGCTCCTCCACCGCCGCCCCCTGCTCCAGTGGGGACAGGCGTGCCCCCCCTCGGCCCTGCTGCCGTTGTGTCCATAATACCCGAGGTCAACCCCGGACTGTTCACCGAGCGCACAGATTGACTGGGTAGGGGCGGCACTGGGGGATTAGGAAGCGGGCTGCTGTGTTGGGATGCCCCACACTCCTCCACTAGCGCCAGAGCCTCCTCCTCGGCCTCCCCTGCGTGGCTGTAGCTCTGCAGGGTCCGGCAGGCAGCTAGGGTCTCCTCACAGTCCTGGTAGGCCCCGTGGTGTGGCTGGGGTTCAGCGTCTTCGTCCTGGGCTTCCCCCTGCGTCAGGGACTGGACGGCCTGCATCGTCTCCAGGTCCAGCTCATTGGAGTGGTGATGGGGGTGGTGTGGGTGATGGTGACCCAGCTCCTCTTTGAAGTCAGAGTGCTGGTGAGGGTGGGAGTGTGGATGTGCATGTTGGGGTTCCATCAACAGTGTGACGTCCTTGTCGTCCGGGTGCAGAGACTGGAGCTCCATGGGCTCAGAGGGAACAGACATGGCCGTGACGGTTTCCACTGCTGCGGCGGCCGCAGCAGACTCCTCCTGCTCTCTGCGCCGCCGCTCCTCCTGCTGTGGGTCGGCTGAGGAGGGCCGACACTTTGCCTCCTGCACCACCTCCTCCTCAGCCTCCTCCTCCTCCTCTTCTTCCTCCTCCTGCTTGCTGACATAGTCCCGGGCCACGCTGTTCTCCATGTCTAAAAAAGCCTCTCCACCTTGGGGTTCTTCTTTGACCGGAGGGGAGCTTGCACGGGAGGCGGGCTCCTCCTCCTCGTCTTCATCCTCATCTTCATCTTCAGAGTCCTGACTTTTCCTCTTCTTGCTGCTGTTGTTGCCGCCGTTGCTCTTGTCCTCCAAGTGTCCGTCGCCTTCATCATCTGCATCGTGGTCCTCACTGCGTCTGCTTCCTGAACCCGGTGTGACTGCTGCTCGCCTGTTGATACTACCACCACCGCTGCCCAGGCTGCCACATTCCTCTTCCTCCCTTTCCTCATCGTCATCATCGTCTTCCCTGTCGCCCATATCTGTGTCCTGAGGCCGGGACAGTGGGGCCCGGGGCCCTGACATGGAAGCGGAAGAAGGAGACAGCAGGGGGCGGGACGGTGGACAGCTGGGTTTGTCTTCCTCCCACGCTCGTTCAGTCTCCTCCTCCTCATCCTCTTCCTCCTCTGGCTCAGAGGTGGGAGGCGGTTTGGGGGCAGGCTGCGGTGGCTGGCAGAGGGAGCGGTTCTTGGGCGGTCTCCCTCGCCTCTTGGGCACCTTCTGCTCAACAGGCTTAGGGAGATAGTCATCTTCTTCATCAGAGTCTTTCTGTTTGTTGTCCCTGTCAGTGTTGGTTCTGCACACTCGCTTGCTGTTACGGTCGTCTGTCTGGAGCAGCTGAGGATCCTTGTCATGCTGCTGCTCCAACATCCTTTGTCTCTCCTGCTCCTTCCTCTCCGCCTCCTCCTGGGCCCGCTGCAGGTACCAGCTCCGGGGCTTGCGGCCAGGCTTCATCTTGATTTTAGGCGGCGGCGGGTCCCCACTTTGGGCCTGGCCATCTCCAGCTGTAGGTGGTTTTCCAGGTCCTCGTTTCTTCCAGTGCAGCGGCTTGCGGCTCTTTCCCTTGGGCCAGCCTTTCTTCTTCTTCACTGGGACCTCAGGGTTGGCCGCTAGCGTCTCTGATGGAGTTGCTGGCAGAGCAGCCACAGGCTTCAGCACAGGTGTCAGCTCTGAAAGGAGGCAGGAAGAGAAGCCAGTGTTAGATAACGCTGCACACATACCTGTGTATATAACGACTGTAACTAACATCTATTTATCGATTAATCTGCTAATTAGTTTTTGATATTTAATCGTTTGGTGTATAAAATATCAGACAATAGTGAAAAATGTCCATTCTCGTTCCTTAAAGTCCAAGGTGATGTCTTTAAATGTCTTGTTTCCAAAGATATTCACTTTAATATGATATAAAACAGAGAAAAGCAGGAAATCTCCAGATTTCAGGAACTGAAAATAGCATTTTTTGCCATATTTGCATGAAAAACGGTAACAATTAATCGATTATCAAAGTATTTGGAGATCATTTTTCGGTTGATAGACTAATCATTGCAGCTATACTGTATATACACAATCCAATCATCTCTAAAAAACCTGCCAAGTTTGGCATCAAAACACTGTCTGCTCACCGTCTTCCTCTGAATCCGTGAGGTGGGAGTGCCGGCCCCTTTTGGGTGCAGGGTCGGACAACCTCAGGGCGGAGCGGCCTGGAGGGTAGCGGTGCAGTGGGTGGCCCAGGGGCGTCTCTTCCTCCAGCCTGGGCATAGGCCTCTCTGAGTCGGAGTCTATGAAGGGCTCATCCAACACCTCTGTGGTCTCCGAAATCGTCTCAGTCACCACGCTGCTGTGAGGGTGGCTGCGCGGGCGAATACGACGCTTCCTCAGTGGCTTCTAGGTAGAAACAGGACGGGTTGTTAGATGCGACTCAAATTTAACTTCAAGTGAAACGCTACAGGCAGAAACATTGTCTTGAGATTTTGGATTCTTTAAGACTAGTGGAAAAGATCCATCCAAAATCCACAATTAGGAGTTTATTTTACTAACTTTGTCTATTTGTGTCTGTAGATTTCTCCTAAATTCACCAAAAGTTAGCACTAGATAAAGCCTCGTTTGCATATTTAAACATAACATTTCAGAAAACATGTAAAACAAAGAATGATTGTGTTAATGTGATTGTGTTAATGTCCGTAATCAGATGGAGAGGTTTCATGGTGATATCTATTAGTTAAAATGTTAACCCCATTCACATGTAATGTATAATATTTACAGACTTAAAGGACCCAGACTGATGAGATTAGAGTAAATGGCATGGACATAAATCCAGTTATAAATATAACTGAATGCTAATTTATTTGGATTTTTTTGAACCCCAGAAATTAGACAATGAATCAATCTTATTTCTGAGATTGTAATATTCACAGTTAGGCCGTCGTTTGTTTCGTACCTTGCATTTGAGCCCCATGGCAGGCTTGGTGAGGATGGGTGGGGAGCATGCCCTCCTCTCTTCATCATCTTCGTCATCGTCGTCCTCCTCTTCCTCGCTGCTTTCACTGAAGCAGCTCTTCCTGACAGGCAGAGACTCACTCAACCTGGACACCACAGGAAGCTGTGCCAGCCCCTCTCCGGGCCCGTCCATCAGTTTGGGCTTAGGGCCTCTCTTTTTCCTTGGGGGCCGCCCTCTTCGTGTGGGGGTTATGGAGGGGTGCCTGGCCATGTCCAGTGAGTGAAAGGCTGTGGATTCTGCTTGTCTGTCCAGGGAGAAAAGGGAGGGGGGGCTGCTGGCAGAGCCTGTGTTTTTTCCTCCCTCGGTCCTCTCCTCGTCTTCATCGTCCTCGTCCTCCACCGGGCGGATCTTAGGTGGCCGTCCAACCCGCGCGCTGTCCTTCACTTTGCCCCAAGGCCAGTTTTTGGGTGGGCGCCCCCGTGGTCTGCGTTCTCCATTTGTTGGGGGAGGGGGGCGTGGTGGCTCTGGGATAGAGGGTGGACAGCGGATGGGAGGGGAAGTCGGAGAACTTTGGCTAATGGGAAACCCCAGGAAGCCCTTTCTTTCCTCTTCTTCTTCCTCGTCCTCATCCTCCTCCCTCTTCTTTGCTTGGCGCATGTGCCAGGACATTGGTGGGACCTTGTGACTTGGTTTGATCTATTTACAGAAAAGTCAATAATTAATCAATCAAAATGTACAATCTGTTTTCAGTGTTCCTACAGTTTAAGGCAAATTAGATTTAAAACTTCTTTTTTTTTTTTTTTTTTAATGCAAACCAATTTTATGTGCATTTTTGCAAATTCTAATTTTTTTAAATAGATAAATATGATTAATAATTTCTACTTTCCCATGTCGTAGCGTTTTTAAGACTTGTGAAAGATTGATTGAAGACATTTTTATACCAATTAAGACCTTACTTTTTAGATGAATGAATGAAATGCCTTTTAAGACTCCATGGTAACCCTGTATTATTTCCACTTAGAGCTAATATAAATTGACCGTATGTACCTCCTTGCGGTTGTCTTCCTCTGGCTCTTCATCCTCCTCATCATCGTCGTCGTCTCCGTCGGCATCAGATACCACAGTGTTGGTTACAATGACGGGAGTCCAGCGGAGACACTCGGGGTCAACATCCAGCTGCCGTGGCCGAGCCTTCAGACGCGTCATGTGGTTGGACACCAGCTTCTCCCGTCGCACCAGGACCAGCCTGAAGAAATAAGAGCGTTAGAACTCGTACAAAAACGGAGGCCATGCTTTTCTGCATGCAAGTTAGAAGAATATGTCTGTGTGACAGTTTATGTAAGTGTTCATCCACATCTACGTGTTATACATAGATAACTATGAACATTTACAAGAATATTGATATGTCTATGTGTACTTACATTAAAAAGTTAGTTTTGTCAATGTTTGTGATTCAAAGCAAGGCTTCATATTGTCACTGTTTTCTGGTGATGACACTGACGTTCGTCTTTGCTCACAGCATTGTGACCCAAAAACCCAGTTTTGAAGGCCTCTACTGTCAGACAGCGACTTCACAATAATCACCGGCTTAAACTGAAACAGTGATAATTACACTTAACCAACTGCCCACCTTTCAATCCTACTGTTGCTGACATTTTTGCTGAATATTCGGAAGTGTCTTGGGTGCATGTCGGTGTTACAGTCAGTGAGCTGCTCCAGCATTTCAGTCATTGTCATTTTATTTGGAACAAAGTGTTTCCAGTGTCAAAAAGATTAACGACAATAACTGAAGAGTCAATGAACTGAGGATGCAGCAGGACATCAAATTGATAGTCAGTAAAATATGAATCATAGGGACTATGTGAGCAATGATCTACTAAAGTCTACTTTAAAGGCTGGCTACAAACCAGATTATATTTCGATTGGGTTCAGTTTTACAATAAATATATATTTATTGCCGTTTGTATTATATCTTGCTCTAATAGTTTACCATCACAATTATAAAGTCATATTATTTTCTGTATATTAATATCTCAATAACATTGTGATATTTTAACATTATTTTTGGTGGAGGCTTCTTTCCGGCCTCTCCCTGCACTGTAAACAAATTGTTATGTTTTTGTATTGTTAAACTGGAACTGAAGCGGAGTGTCTGTCCCGTCTCTGACCTGTCTCCTCGCTGCTCCAGCATGTTGAGGCTGTGCAGGGTGGTGGTGATGTCCTGCGGGCAGATCCCGGTCAGTTTGCTAAGTTGTCGTATGGTGATCTGGCGGTCGCGGACCTCGTGGAGACACTCCAGCACCACGCTGCGCCAGTAGGCCATGTAGGACAGCCGACCGAGGTCCGACAGAGGCTTCTCTGGAGATCCTGGCTGGCCCTCGCGCTTGGACAGTAAGTAGCCTGCAGGGAGGGAGAAACAAACCACATCTTGAGCAGTTATTCCTATTTTCGAATGTATAAAGTCCATCAACAGGTATATGTACACAGTATTGTCACTGTGTGTGTGTGTGTGTGTTGGGCTGAAGCCCTTACTGAAGTCGATGAGAAAGCGTCCGTAGCCCTGCCGCTGGTACTGAGGAAGAATCATGATGCATGACACGTTGTATTTCTGTTGACAGTGCTTCTCCTGGAGAAAGAAGGTAAGACACAGACACATTCCAACGTAAAAAAAACAAATATAATGGAAAGCAACATCACAGAGCAGGCCTGTGTGGGGGGGCCGCAGGGTGCTGATGGTGCTGCGTCTGCTCACTAACTGCTGTGTTTTGGCAGCGACGTGGCATGCTAATGGGAGCACCTGCGACTGCAAACTCCACAGAGGGGACACGGAGCTCACAGCACTCGCTGTTCATCTGGAGCACAACATGTATATTTGTAGGAATGCACATGTGTGGGGTGATGCCAATGGATTTCAATTTCATTTGAATAGATTTCTTTCTGCATTTCGGTTCATGTTGTTGTGTTGGTACGTTTGTACAAAGCAGTTATAATTTACAGAGGTATGCATTCCTGGAAGATGAAGGAGACCGAAATCCTCTCATGCAAATGTGAAGTATTTCCAAACAGCACTCCTGCTGTTTTATTTGGTCAACCAAAACCGGCCGAGGAAGCTCTGGATTAGCCGTCTTTAATGAGCTAACACCATAACAAAAACACATTTATTATATTGCACTGGAGTGAGGCGGGGCTATTTGGGCACAGCGAGTGTTTCTATGCACTTTATTGCCATTTGAATGTGTGACAATCTCAGAGGCTTTGGAACATGACTACCTCAAGAAAAATATTGTTTTCATTAATGTTAAGTTGTAATTATTGTTAATGCTTACTGCAGTCATTTTGCTGTTTGCTGCTACTAGCCGAGGAAAGAAAAGTCGTCTAACGGCTTTGTTATATTTATCTTTTAATAGTGAATTATCCCCTGTGGTATTGAAAATGGTATCGAATATTGATATTTTTCAATGATTGTATATCAAAGTCAGAGGTTCCAGTGTCGTGAGACTCTAGTTGGGAGCATCATGGTCGTACCTTGGAGAAGTAGCCGACGAGGTGGCAACCTTTGCTGTCGTTCTGGGTTAGGACATAGAAAAGGAAGGGCTCCACGTCATAGTAGAGGGTCTTGTGGTCCAGGAACAGCTTGGCCAGCAGACACAGGTTCTGACAGTAGATTGTGCTCACGTTCCCATCCACCTGTAGCGGGATTAGTGAAGAAAACACATCAACAACATGACAGAAAGCTGCCTCAATGACAAGCATTCAGTCCCAGACGCACGGCTGTCCAGAAGCACATCTTAAAGCTGCTGTGGAACAAAGTGAAGGTGAATGAAGTAGAAGTTAGTGTCAGGCAATGATCTCAGCCGTGTCTCTGGAGACCCTGACAGATAGAGAGGGCGGAGGAGAGAAACAAAGAGCTGGAAAGAGAAAGGAGGGAGGTTCAGGTTGGCAGCTCGCCAGTTATCTGTGCTCCGCTCAGGATGGACTGCAGACAGAAGCTGCAGTGGCCTGCAGACAACAACCCGCTGAATTAATCTGCCGCTGCGCTACGAGACCCAGGCGAAGAGCTTAACTGTAAATTGGTTATTAGGAATTCTTCTAATAATAATTAATAATTTCCCTGATGACAAAAAAATATCCACAAGGTAGGTAGGGGTGTTAATTAATCACCAGTAGGAACTGATCAACATACTGTATATTCAGAGAGTTGATGCACTATTGTATATGATTAATATCTGACCGAGCAGATACTCCCACAGTCTGCAATAAAGAATGAACATAGAATACATTTTTGAGAAAGGACTCGTTGGTCTGTACTGTCAGGGCATGTTTTTAAAATAAAATAAAAATTCTCCTTATAGCTGCTAAATACACTCATAAAGCCATGCAGTTGTCTGCTACCTAAAATATTACATTGATTAAGTGTACGGTTGTCAACCGGCTTCGTGTCACTGCAGCCCGGGCAGCACATGATGAGCGGCACCCGGCCTCCCTCCATGCTGCAACGCGCGGAGCTCCACCGGGGAGATCCCGAAAGAAGTCCGAGCTCACAGCCAACACGCTGGCAAAGGCTGGGCGAACGCCATCGGATGTGTGCCGACAACTCATACTGCCTCGTCGCAAAATGCTACTGTAGCGCAAATCAATAGGCATTCAGGTGGAGCGTATTTCGATACACCAATATCCCCTAAAAAATAATGTCCCCACTACAGAATAATTTTATATTACACCACTACTCACTCCATGTATTATACTGTAAGAATATGGGGAGCATATTTTGCAAGCACATCGCGATAGGGAGCACATATCAGCCTTCAGTGTTGCATCTTAATATGTTAACCTCTATTTATGTGTTGTGCTACATTATAGAATGACACATTAAGATTAAAAATGGATATAGAATGAGTCATTAGTACCAGCCAAAACGTTGACTATACTGAACAATAGTGTGTCATCTGAGGCGACCACCAGGGCTCGAGTTTCGAACACGAGTTGCAAGAATAAAAAGGAAGAGAAGAAGAAAGAAGAGGTTTGCAGGTTTCTCTCTGTAACAGCGTCATCCACAATAACTCACATTACCAGTTCATTAACCATCACAGCTCCTCACCTCGTACACAGAGACATCCTCCTTCCTGTAGATCTCGTTAGCAGGCGGGTGGAACCAGCTGCACTTCTTCATGTGCTGGTAGAGGATGCTGCGACTCTTCATGTAGCGCAGGCAGAACTCACACAAGTAGAGCTTTGGTAGTCTGGACAGGGAAAAGGCAGAGGAGTACAATGAATGGATGCAAATTATTTTGTATTTAACGGTTTTCAAAAATCGATTTATTCACAGCAGGTTTTTTCCTCTCTGGTTCCAGCTTCACAGACGTGGATATTGTCTTACTTGATAGTTATTAGAATATCTTTAGGTTTTGGACTGTTAGTCAGATAAATCAAGCAATATGAATGTCAACAGGGTTTGGGAATTTATGATGGCTCTTTTTCTTTTACAATTTCTTTGACATTTTACGAATAATTGAGAAAATATAATTGGCAGATTAATCAATAAGGAACATTGTTCGTAGAGACACTTTTCACAGCTCTTGTTTTGAAAGAAGCAACAATAACCTTGTGGGTTAATATAGATATATTTTTGCACTGAATGTGTCAATAATCTTTTATCAAATGTTTCACTTTGACTATTTTCAAATACCTAATAAAAGCAGATTTGGTCAGAATAGTAGGGCAGATTTTATTCAACATACATGGAAAAAAAATAATTACACCCTCAGCAAATCAGAAACTATTTGCCTCTCTGGCTGGTTACCTGCCAAAGCAGGTGGTCGAGTAAACAAGCTCATAATTGAGCTCAATCACACGGGGGTAATTGCTTTGCCTCGAAGCAAGACTCTAAGTACATCATGCTGTTGTGCTTCATTAAGGTCCTCAGCTCACCTGCTGTACTCCTGGGGGTAGGGTGATGAATACCACGTCTGGATTTCAAACTTTCCAAATTCGATGACTGACGGACATCGCATCTGAGGGTCCGGTGGACCCGTCACCCCGACTTTCTGTTTGGGCGAGCAACAAAGAGGGAGAGGGAGGGACATGAAAGGTCAGATCCAGGTTTATTGCAGATCATACGGCAAGTAGACACATTACACACCAGAGCCTGCTGGTTTAGGATCTGACACTCAGGCGTGAAAGGTGGGCAGGACACTGGGTGTCACCATCAACACATCAGCATACACTACATACACAAAACCTATCAAGAAAATGTATTCTAATGGGGGAAAAAAGGTTGAAACATTTGAACATCCTGTAAACAATGTCATTCAGCTGGGAAAACATTTACTCAAATGTAGATTTTCAATTTGTTAAAGCTTTTAAAATCCTGAGACATTAATAGTAAAAATGTATTCATTATTTTACTTCTTAATTTAGGTCCTTTACTTTTATTAGTATTGTTGCAATCATGTCGGAAAAGCCCCACTTGTGCAGCGGGTGCAAAGTTACAGAAATTCGGAGGTGCACGACCAAGCGTCTTTCAGAAGGCTCATCACAAATTATGCGATGACGTCATCTTTGGCTAGTGCAACCTCGTGTCGGGGACACTATGAAGAGCATAAACCAGGCCTGATACAGGCAGACCAGTGTAGCACAAAAGAAAAAGAACTGAAACAATTAATCGATTATGTCAGAGACCAAAACTCGCTTCTTATTCCTCCGGGATTCTCAGAGCGACCAGGCTCTCTGCCAGGAGGGATGTAAATCATCACGATAACATATTATATCAAATCCTTGGACCCATGATGTGATATTTGTCGATATCAGAAAAAGCCACTCAAATATGATTTCACAATTTTTATTCCTGGCCTCTGCAGGAAGGAGGTGCCTCAGTGACTCGGACGTGCATCGGGAATTTCAAAATAAAGGCGCATCCTAAAGATGATATGCGTCGATGACATTGGATCGATACACTCGTACCTGTGGAGCGGCAGTCTGGACATCCCTGCCTGTCGCTCATGATCATCGTGTACCTTACTCCACAGCTACTCAACCTAGATAATCACATCTGCCCTTTTCACACGTCATTAACGTTTACTACTCTGCCTGCATCAAACACTTAACACTGGTGTGAATATTCCCGTCGGGATTTGGGATAGTGCTCCCGTGACGCTGGTCAAACACCCGCTCGCTGGTCAATCTGCTGCTGTGCTGCATGTAAAGCGGCGTTAATGTCATTTACATTTGCTCTCTGTAAATACACTGGCTACGTGCAGGACACTGTCATCAAACATGGATGTTCCTCGACACCAACCTGAACGTTATGAGCCCGACAGACATTGCAGAGGCGAGATATAACTATTATTGTGCTGCATTACATTTTAGAGTGATATCTCATCGTGTCTTATAAATCACCTGTTTTTGCTGAGGTACTTACTGGAATATGTATAATATAGTTTACCAAAATGTTGAATTTATGTAGGAGTTTTCAGCAGGTTGTGGCAGTACACTACGACATATTTGATCCAATTTATTTTTATATATTGAATATTTATCATGAGTGCACCAACGTTACAACATAGTTGATCTTATTTATTTAAATTTAATTTATTATTTTTACATTATTTATTTGTGTATTATATATTATTTATTTAATATTTTTTACAAAAACATTTTTTGGGGTTGAAATATATATGTAAAGTTCAAGACAATGCACTGTTTAAAAGACATGTTTTAAACAATTATTTAAAAAAATAAATAAATGCATGATGTTTCCAAAGTCAATGAGTAAATATTGACCAAAAATAACGTTGATTTTTGCTATAATCTAGCAGAGACTCTCCAGGCTGTGGTTACACTGACCCGTGCTGCCCTTTCACACAATATCACAAGCAGAATGTGAAACTCAAGCAAATTTCCAATAACAACACTATACTTTAATCACCTTGTAATGAAGTTGTTGTCGCCCCTTATTTTCTATTAGTCATTTAAACCTCTGATCTTCACAGAGTCCTAAACTCAGCATCTATGCTAATGGGAGATTTTAATACACATGCTCAATTTGGCAGCTGTTCCACGGCAAATTAATGTATTAATAAAATACAATGGTCTCACAGCTCATTGACTCTTCCACCCACAAACCTGCCTTCATCCCACAGACTTCATCTTTTACGACCCGAGTGTTGTTGACTCTGCTCTTTCTGACCACATCACCATCACCACTGACATGCAGCTCCCCCGCTGCACAGCGTGGGTTTACACAATATCCTGTCCAATGACTGCAGCCTGGTTCCCCCTGCTGATGCTGCCTCACTAGACAATATGGCCCCTCTTCAGGTCACATTTGTAAGACATTTAATATTTGGTCTCTCCGTCTGTGTACCTGCAGGGCCAGCTCCTGGATGTGTCTGAACAGCTCGATGTCTTTCTCCGTCAGGTTCTCGTGGCCGGGCAGTTTCTCATCTTCGTCGCGCCAGTCGCTGCCTTCCTGATTGTCTGGGGAGAGAAACACAAGAGTCGACATCAATGCAAATGTAGTTAGCAGCTTGCCAGGCCGAGTGCCAAGATGTGTCCCGATTGATTTTTACAATGGTGGACACTGAGACAACAGTTTTCTTAAAAATAAATCCTGAGGATCAAATAATATTTTCCTTTCTAAAGCAGGAGGAATTTAGCAAATGTACGGCAGGGGGCCGACCAACATTTAGGTGGAGTGTTTCCTATACCTATATGACACATATAAATGAGTCATTTGCCACCTTGCTCTGCCATTCGTAGGGCTGTACCCAACGTCTATTTTCGGATGAACTTTTGAACGTCTGGCATCATATGTTATGACACCATCAGCAAAAATGAAAAAAAAATAAAATCCTGTGCCGTTAGGTTGCTGCTACATCGCCCTGCGTTAATACAGCTGCGCGCCTTCCTTTGTGTGCAGCAAGTGGGAGAGAAAACGGTTTTGTGGCCACAGTGAAAATGTTGTTTTTGAAGGCTAAACGCCAATAGCTTGAAGCATAAATGTTGACTTTTGGACTTTACACTCTGGAGTTATTGGAAATGTTTGGATCACAAAGTCTGAAACAATCTTACAAAGCCACCACTGAAATCTAATTCTACAAACACTATAATACTTATATTAGTGTAGTCTCATCTTTATCTGCAACTGTGCACAAATACCAGCCTTCAACATTAGAAATAGACATCAAAAGTAAGAAGCTGAGCATTCAAATGTCATTGTCGTGAATAAAGCTTCAGACTATTCGGTACAGCCCTCGTCGTTAATGCACTGCTCTGCTTTTACTCAACAGTGCAACTGCAGTTTGCTCAAAGTTAACCTTCAAAACATGAAGTGCTGAGGGAACGTGTCCCACAGAGCCTGGAGAACATCCATCTATGTTCTAATAATGCACGGCACTGTTTAATCCAATTTAAAATAAGCTAGAACCAGATCCACTCATTATTATTTTAGGAACATCTGATGATGAACACCATCTGTTCATGATGTATTCTCTTTTCTTTTTTATTATATTTCATTATTACTGTAATTGTATACACATACATGTATGTTCAAGAAAAAGAGCATACTGCAATATAATTGCATGTATATGTATACATGTGCTCAAGTAAATGTATATTTTTCAACGTGCACTAAAGAGAAACATAGAGAAACAATGTGTCCCACTTCATTGAGGCTTCCATGTTAACCAGTGAATGTGAACGTACTGTGCATATTATATTCAATGATCAGAACTATTGTAGTTAGTGGCTTCTGATGCATCTCAAGCGTAAACTGTTTTCGTAAAGGTTGTATAAACCTGCTAATCCATTGTACACCGAAATCTTCAAAGTGGGTCAAAACACAGACGTTGAAAGAGAACTGCAGGTGGCCACTTCACATTACAAAGCTATTTTTTTTTTTATTCCTAAGCAACAATTTTAGGAGGCAGAAAATGACAAAATCGATTATACACCATTTTTACCGTTGTCCTACAATTTCCAAATAGGAAACATCAGGGCTGGGTCATTTTTAAAACGAGAAGAACCTGAATGCATTGTCTATGTTTGTTTTTGTAATTATTGTAATTTCTGTAAATTTAGATTATTTATATTATATTGCTAAATACCGCACCTTACCTCACCTTCTTACCCCATCTCAGCTCATCTTATGTTTACATCTTGTTAGATATATATTTTGTCAAATTTATTGCACTATTTGTACATTTTAGAATTGTTATACTGTTTCCTACTGTGTATTGCAACTGTTGCCCAACAATTTCCCTCGAGATAAATAAAGTTCTATCTTATCTTATGCATCACAAAAACAAAATACAGTCTGATAAAAGTCTGATACAGTTTTGGATTTGTTAATGTCTTGATGCTTGTGGCTCATTAAAGTGCAACTATTACCAATTTATGCCGTGAAGGTTTTTGAGTTGTTAAAATTCATAGCCTTTCGCAGTCACTTCATTATTTTGCTGCACTGTTGCTTAACACCTAATTCACTATATCAATACAATACAGCACATACGTAGTATAGTACCTATTTTGGTCAGTTAACAATAACATATTCTAAGCTGCCCATCTTGTAACTTTTTGTAATAATAAAATACTTACATTTATGGAAAAAAAAACAAAACAACTTTATTCTTTTTGTCCAGTGGACGAGTACAGATCTAATATGTTGCATCATGACTAACTGCAGACTAACTGCATCCTGCGGTGGTAGTGAAGCGTGTGCATAAGCAGCAGCTCGTCCTTACCTCTATCGTCTCCTTCTCCTTTGCGACAGGCTTTCTTTCGGATGCGGCACTGCTGTGAATAGTCCACTACTTCCTGCCGTGCCTTGCGGCCCTCGGGCGACGGCGTGAAGAACTTTGTGAGGGCGTCGATGAGGCCCTTGGTCTTGTTGTTGAAGCGCAGGCTGCCCTGTGACAGGTCGTCGTCGTCCCTCATTGAAAAAAGAAGCCGGTCGTCACCAGGGTAACCCTCGCAGGAGGAGCTGGAGGATGAGTTGGCTGAGGCTGAGCGCTTCCGCCGACCTCGCCCGCCCAGCTTCTTGAAGGGCCGCCCCGGCCTGCGGAGGAAGTGAGGGGTTTGTTTAAGACTGTGTCAGGAAGCAGAACAGCTCGACCATACAGGATGTTTTTATACTTTCATAGATATTGATTAATGACAGAAGAAAAATGGCAATAAAAGAAAAAAAATAAGCTTTTTGAGTTGGCCAGTGTAGGAAATAAAAAATATATATATATATTTGGGCGGCAACTTTTGCAACCACTGTCTTTTTTGGTTAGTAATTATTAATTATTGCCTAAAGTCCATAAAATGAAATAAAGCTTAATGTAGGATTAGCATATTGGCCTTGTAAGAGCCACATAAGCACGTTTTATATTTAGGAAAAATGTTTACGTTGACATATTACATAGGTATTAAATAATATTTTATACCACCGTCTTTGTATAGTTTTGTATACATTGATATAGGCACACTATGCTAAGGTTACGTTTCTGTTTGCTATTTTTTCAACATTTTTTATGAACACAAGTCAGAAAACCTTGTAGACTAAGTGGCCTCGGAACTTGGTGCAGTGTGAAAACGGCCACTTTAGGCCTAAACGGACAAATATTCAAAATATTTCTTGAAATCTCAGGGTTTGATCACAGTTTTTAGAGACCTTCTGAGATTTTTTGGAGCATTTTCCCCTTTGCACCACATAATCTCTGTCACTGGAGTAGGCTGTAAACTCGGCCTCTCCACTGAGCGAACATCGAAGAAGACGCCATTCGCTGAAGCCGTTTCTTTACCTGTTCTTGGGCCGCCCCAGCGGTGCGTTGTAGCGCCGTTTGATTTGTGCTGCCTTTTCATGTAAAAGCTTCTTTCCCTTTTTCCTGGGTTGGCAGATTTGACAAATCCACATGCCTGGGAGAGAAGGAGCACAAGCACAGGTTCATATACCCTGAGGTGGATTAGGCTTCAGCGCAGATACCAACATGCTCAGGGACGTATCGAACACATTAGCACTTAATGGTGAAGCATTAGGTGCTTCATGAGAACATCGTGGTCGGTTAGAGTAGTAATGTATGAGCTGAGAGTATTCTTTCAGTTCATTGGTGGCCGCAAATAGGAAATGAAGAGGTAGGTAATGAGTTAAAGGAGCAGTGTTGTTTACTTACCTTTTGGCATCCGCGTGAGGGGGGGATCACAGCACTCCATGTGGAAGCCCCGGTCACAGGAGTCACAGAACAACATGTTGTCCTGCACAGGAAACACACACAGTATTGATGATTATCAAACGCTTTAGATGCAGAGCGAGTCTCAGTCACCCAACTCAATAAGCGAGAACAATATATTGGGGCAACGACTTTATTTTTTATTATGTCAAATGTGTGTCACCCATGTCGAATACATATACGATGCACTTTGTTTGAGGATACATTTATTGGAGGACGACCAAAGCTCCTGAGCTTGTTTAACAACACATTTAATGAGATTTCCACATATGCATTAAAATACTTTTTTATTCAACAACTCTGAATGTGTCATGTAAAGTTGGACAGTGCTTTATAAATATCCGCCATGATTGGGTCGGGCAACTTCCTCGTTTTTCCATTTTATTCTCCCTCCTCAAAGACGCATTTCATCATTGGCAGTGTGTTGTGCTGTCTCACCGTCGAGCCTTCTCAACAAACATTTGAATAACAATGATTCCTCGCTTGACAAGTCAGAGAGAAAGAGTAAAATCATGCCGATGCCGACTAAAATAGCTCAATCCCACGACCACAGATATGTCTATCAGCATCTCCGTGTGGCACTTAAAGCAGAGAAGAGAGTGCTCACAGATGCTGTTAGGCTGCCAGTCCGCCATATTCGCTCATCCACTCACCGCATTCTTTCCTTGATCCTGACAGCTGCTGCAAGTCTTGCATTCGATGCACTGCCACCACAGAGCCTTGACTCGCGCTGTGAGCTCTGGGGAGAACTTGAGACAGGACGGGTGGCCTGCAGGTAGATAGACACACATACACAAACAAGTGCGTCAGAGTTTGACTGACAGCCGTGACCCACTTGCATCATTGTAGGAGGAAAAAAGAAAAAGAGCTCCTTTTGGAATTGAAAGCCCTCCCTGCATCAAGCCGGGCTGCAAAGAGAGTGTTCAAACATAAATGACAATCTGTCAGAGCTGTGCTTTCGCCGTTTGAAGAGCAGCAAACAAGATGGTCCTGTCTGGGACAGAAAGCCGCAGAGGAAAGAGGAGGAACACAATCTCTCCTCTGCTCTCACTCAGCAGCAGGAAAACCATAATTATATCCCACTTTTTACATTACATTACAGGTCATTTAGCAGACGCTCTAATCCAGAGCGATTTACAGTAAACTAACTGCAGGGACAGTCCTCTGGAGCAACTTAGGGTTAAGTGCCTTGCTCAGGAGCTCAATGGTGGCAGCCTGGTACTGAACTCACTACCTTCCAGTGTTCTATTTGAAAGCCTGACCACTAGACCGCCATCATTTTCTCAATTACTGTGTCCATCTTACTCAAGCTTAAACATCCTGGACCCAAAATACATGTGCAGAGAGGAAAGAAAAATAACCTAAATCAAATAGTTGTGTGCAGCTTCTTACAAGCTCCAGGATGTGTGCTTAGCACTGTGCTTGTATTTGTTTTTAAACTGCAAATAGCTTTTCTACAGATTTGAGACTAGTGTTATTTTGTCAGCTATTTTGTTGAGAATTAGTCCCGTGTCAAATGTCCTTGTTAGTTTTTAGTCAACCTCATCCTGTCTGGGCATTTTAGCCTCTCTTATTTTAAGAAAACTAAAAACAGAAAACTATTTAAGTCTAGTTTTCACCAACAGATTATTTTTGAACATTTCAGTCCATCTTGTCCAGCCAGATTCTTTCTCTCAAGCCTTTTTGTTTTCATTGTTAGCTTTAACTTGAGTAAGAAAATTACCACGAGTCCTCTGACTGTGCCGACGCTGTAGTCCTGATATGGAAAAAAAGCAACTCTATTATAATTTGTCTCCTTTTTTTGGATTTTGGTGACGTTTATATTATTTGAACTACATTTTAGCCTCTTTTCTTTAATAATATCGCATTCAGTTATCGTCACAGTTATTGTTTATAGACGTCTCGTCTTAGAAGTGGAAAAAAAAAAGTTTGTTGCCGAATATTTTCAGTCATAGTTTCCGTTAACAAAGCGAACACTGTTGGAGACTGCATCATAACTGGCCAATATTTTCATAATATATCGATCTTGTGATATGAAACTACATATCATCTTAGATTTTGGATATTGTGATATCGTAATATGCCATAAGTTGTCTTTTCCTGGTTTTAAAGCGATGTAATTTTCTGAACTTTACCCACTTAGTCACTTAATCCACATTAGGCTGTTGATGATTATTCATTAAAAATCTCATTGTGTAAATATTTTTGTGAAAGCACCAATGGTCAGTTTTTGACAAAATACTGCAAAATCGACATTGAGGTATTTGGTATTAAAAAAAAATTCGCCATTTACCAGCCAATTTCTGGTCAAATATGCAAGTGGCTTGTAGATTTGCATCACTCACCAGCCAAACAAAACACGCTGATCTATTGAGTGGCAGGTCAAATTTGAGCATTCATTAGCCATTCGGCCGGTGGACAAAAAAAGAGAATTTTGCATCCTGACCACATTTTTCTAACCAATCACATACCGTATTTTCCGCACTATAAGGCGCATTAAGCGAAACAAACCAGTCAGATAAGTCAAACTTTATTAAACGTGTTCACAAAAACTCTCAACATTGTTCAAACGTTAGTGAGCGTATTCACAATAACTCCCAACCTTGTTCAGTTGTAACACGTAAAATACAACACAATACACTCACTTGCAGCTGCTCTATTCCCATGTTCTACTGCGTGACTGATAGCCTTGAGTTTGAAGTCCGCGTCGTAAGCGCGTCTCTTGACAGGCGCCATTTTGGGGTCCTTATACACACACACGCTGTAATATTATGGTGAAGCACAGTATGTATCACTCCGCGACGCTCCTGACCACGGCAGCCGTACTATGCGGCGCAGCTTTGTAGTTTACCAAAGTCGTACTAAAACATTTTGACAGAGCGCCGTGAGCGCCGTGTAACACACAAAATCGCTTCGAGGTCAGTAAGCACAACCAGAATTAATCCATATATAAGGCGCTCCGGATTATAAGGCGCACTGTCGTTTTTTGAGAAAATTAAAGGCTTTTAAGTGCGCCTTATAGTCCGGAAAATACGGTATATGCTTTGCAGACAGCTGACTGATACTCTTCTTCTGTGGTTGTTTCTACCACAAACTAAGAAAGTTTAACCCAGTCACAGGCTGAACTGGTCTTACTGGTCACAATTTAGCACTCACCGCTATTGCCACAGTCGGCGCAGGAGATGAGCTCCTCCGGCCTCTTATCGCGATTCTGCTCCTTGGTCCCTAAGCAGAAGCTGCAGATGGGGATGGGCTCTGCCACCGGCTGGCAGAAGGACAAAAGAGGTGAGAGGGGGGGGGGAGAGAAAGTTGAGACTGTCAGTCAATTTAACAGCTTAATGTGTACAAATTAAAAACAACAAAGCGGCCTTGTGTGTCCTGCCACAGTGCATTAACCAGCCGACAGCAGACTGAAAACTACAATGACACCACAGAGCATGTGGATCTGTGAACAGAGACTTCAGGATAATGAAGAGCATGAGAGCCACACTGTGATGAGTGAGCCTGTATAATGTATGCGACATGTCGTGTTAGAGGCTGCCATTCGTGTGTCAATGCCTCCCCTGACTCCTGGGTTGTTTGATCAAAAAGCTGCACCTCAGTTCCTTTGGTTGTACCGGGTGAGCAGTTTAATTCCAGTGCAGCGTGTCCCATTTCCACACTTATTCCGAAACATGCCATCAGACATTCATTTCTGGTGAGGCTTAAATCTTTTAGTGTGTCCCGGAAAACGCGAGCCGTGTCAGCAGGTGTGTGCTCAAACACAGAACAAACACATTATCTGATATGCACCCAAGCGCAAAACCTAAGCCAGGTTTTTGTCCAGGAAAACAAACGGCAGGATAACACTTAACATGTTGTTAGACATCAAATAGGACTTGTGTGTCCAATAAAGCTGAAAAAATAAATAAATAAATCACATCCCTGAAGCACTGCAGGTGCACTTTATAGGCACTTCACAGAAGGGGGGTGAAAGTTTCTGGAGCCTGGAAGCCCCGAGGGGAAGTTGTGGCTTACTGCTGCCTCAGAGAATACCACGAGCCATGTTCGGCAACACATCGCTTACTGCGAAATATCCCAAAGATGAGAGCATGTCAAATTCGCATTACTGTAAAACTTTAACCATAACAATCTTTATACTCTGGCTGTGATATTAACTCACATAAATGTCCTGTATACAAATTCATTTTAGTAGCAACAAAAGTAGACACACGGACAATCCGAAAATTTAATGTTCGATTATCCTGGACAAAATAATTGCGATTCACGAGATTGTCGCCATAATCATCAAAATATAGCACTAAAACACACTGGAATCACTTTACCTTTGTTGAGAAATACATGTTTATTAGGACACAAATCAAACAATCTTAAATAAGGAGATCACAAATGTCTTCCTGTGTAAATAAAGGAGACATATTTTTTGTCATCCCTAAATCACACACCAGGAAAACTTGTATTGTGTTTTTTTTTTTTTTTTTTTTTTTTTAAATGACTGTAATGGTGTTGTACTTTTCATCTTTTCGTATTCTATTGTTAGAAACAAAGTCATTACAAGGTAACCAGCCGCTTATATCGTCATATTGTTTTTAGAAGTCACATACTGGGTTGAATACTTTTTGTTTTTTGCAAAAACCAACTCAAAGAAGAAGTGCAGCACGCTGACTAGAGAGCTGAACATGTGGTCGCCGGTGCGGCCGTTTGTCACATTGTCAGAGTGAACGTTTTTGATGTACTTGAAGAACTGTTGCTTGTTTTTGTTGTTAACAATAGTGAGGTTAGATCTGGATAAGTCAGAGCTGTGCAATATTAAATTGTCCACTGCTGCTCATTACATCTCAGCCGTTCTTACCCTCAGCGATGCATCAATCACAGCTAACGAGCTTCCTTTTAAAATACAAAAATGTAAAAATGATCAATTATGGCACTGAATATTCCCCCCAAAGTACAGTATGTTCATCAGAGAAAAATTTAACTATGGCACAGCCTGCCTCGAGTGGGCGGTCCTCAAAAACTGAGTGTCTGTGTGAGAAGAGAACAAGTGATGGGCACTCTGGAGCTACGGGCTGTCATGGCTGACATGGGAGGCACTTTGCATGTGACATCTGTTGCCCAACTGCTTCCACATCCTCAGCTTTCTGTTAAAGCAGCAGAGAGGATGCCACTGTTGAAAACAACTCGCATAACATCTGGGCTGGTGTTTGCCAGCAGCCACGTGGGAGCCACTGAGATAAAGTGCAAGAGGGTTCTGTGATCTGATGGCACTGGAGTGGAGCCGTTTGGCAAACATATTAAACTCTTATGCGTCAGCACATACTAGCATCCTGCTGCGGGGATGCTTCTCTGCAGAGAGAACTGCCCCATGGGAGAAGACACATCACCAGATATAAAGCAAAAGGCTTAAAACATCAACGTCCCGGATTGGATGAGACATCTTCCAAACCTCAATCCAATTCAGTTGTAAAAAATAAGTTTGGACGCATTTCTTATAGCTGAAAAATTACATTTTTGTTATTACAGAGAGAATAAAGTACCGAATTCCAGGAACTTTCACTGGTTCAAATGTGAATGGTTCCTAACTCTAATTATCAGTTTTCACTAAGCCGAAAGTTAGCACGTGATAATATGTGAAATCTTAAAAAGGCAGATACTGTAATCACACGGCAAACCACAAATATGAAAACATTAAGTTTATTTTTAAGAAAGCTACAAATTACATATTTTACTCAACACACCCTCATACTTACATTACATCCATCACTTACTATGAATTTACAGGATAGCTGCCAAAAAAAATAAATAAAAGGGTATTGTTAAGCACATCTCTGGTGACCAGTGTGAATACACTATGAGAATATAATAATTTGCATATTTTTTATATCATCGTGAAATTCGGAAATGATGAAAAACTTTGTAGGACGAACACACATTAGGTCATAATTATGTACTTCAACTCACAGGGAACAATCCAATTTATTTATTTAAAATGGCAACAAAAAACACACAGTGATGAGATGACGTTCGCTGATGACGCTGTTGCAAGGTTTTCCACAGGGCAACAGTGGAAATGCACAGCGCTGCAGAGAGCTGGGAGGAGACAGGGACAAGAGCTTGATTTATTGGGTTCATTTCCTTCTGACTCAGACTCCCTCCAACACCGCTGCTACCCACCCAGCCAACAGCACAGGGACAGAGAGAGAGCAAGAGAGACAAAAGGTATGGAGCGAGGGAGTGAGGGAAGAAAGAGTTAAAGAGATAGAGGAGGGCTGTAAAGAATGAGTAGTGAGGAGCGAGGCAGATAAGCACAGACACGCAGGGTGCAAAGAGGAAGATAGAGTCTTACTTGAAGATAAATGTACAAGCGCTAGCTCTCTATTCCTGAAACCATTTCACATTCTCACAGGTAAAAGCATGTAAAAAAGGAGATCATGTACTGGATTATACTGTATGTTGCAACTAATGATTGTTTTCATTATAGATTAATCTAAAAATGGCGAAAGATGTCCAAGGTGATGTCTTTAAATGTCTTGTTTTGTCAGTCCAAAACCCAAATATATTCACTTTAATATGATATAAAACAGAGAAAAGCAGTCAGAAATGTTAGAAAACTGAATTTTCGGACATTTTAGCACTGAGAAATTACTTCAATCAAAATAGTTGCCGATTAGTTTTTTGTCAATAGACTAATCGGTTAGTGGACTAATCGTGCAGCTCAAGTAATAATGACCTGAATGTGTGATGAAAATAGCTATCTTGGGCTGCAAAACAAACCAACAAAGTCACTGAAGAGAAATTGAAGTCGGCAGCAAGAAGAAAGAAAAGAGGAGTGTGAAGAAAAAAAAGAAAAGACAGAGCGAGGACAAAAATAAGAACCCAGAGGGCAGGAGAGTGAAGGAAATGGAAAGTGTAAAGAAAGAAAATCTGCAGCAGCAGTGCTATGAGCAGCAGCCTGCGTGCGACCAACACCTCAATCATTCCTGGCGCTTAACCCCTTCCCCGCTGGAGGAGGTCAACTGCTCCCACTCGCCCTGTGAGCGCTCGAGTAAACACGAGCCGAGAGCGAGCGAGCATCGCCTTTCACACACACACACGGACACCCTGTATGGAGACGCACGTTACAGCGAGGCTTCAGTTACTGGCTGCCACTGTAAATTAATCCCCAACAGATACTAAAAAATGAAAAGCTAATCCTGCCTTCATGACAAGGATATTGGAACAGTGAAACACAATCCTCAAATTCCTCCTGAGAGCTGTTTTTCCTCGCTGTTGCAGCCTTTTCTACCTCAGCCAGCATTTGTTGCCAGGACTGCTCTTACACCACAACGTCGTTTGAGAAATTTCTCACACCGACTGAAGTTTCATGGATTTCGACTTAAGATGTGTGTGTGCGTGTCTATTTTAAGCCAGTGTGTTCATGCTTTGGCTTCTGCTCTTGTTTTTTTTCCAGACGTAAGGAGCGCTCAGGAACAAAATGTTGTTCCGAGCCAAAAAGACACGCCTTGTGGCAACCGTGAGCAACTAGCTACATTGACTGGGTGGACTTGAAATGCCATACAAACATGTCTTACAAGGTACAGGTTCCTCTATAAATACACGCCTACTACACACAAATGGACAAGTGAAGGTATCCTAGTCTGACCCAGCTGTCACACCACTCATGCTCTATGAATCACGTAAGCACAAACACACTGGAATTGTGCTCCAATTAGGTCTCACGATAACTTTTTTAGTCGGACGATATACTGTATGCTCCCAGAAATACTTGTAATAAACAATATTATTGTAATTTTAAGACCATTTTATGCCGTTGATGTAATGATAATATAAATGGCATAATAATGCAAGTACACCCTTCAAAAGAGAAATGAACTTTTACCCTAACCACACAACCAAAACAAAGAAAATCTACTCTCTGGCTCTATTAACACAAATTGCACTTAAATCAATATAAAATAATTGGGTATAGAGAGTCATTCATTCCTTAACAGGCAATATACTGCCAAGCCACTCTACCTTAGTTAGTGCAAAGTTAGATATAAGTAACAACAACATTCCCATCTCATTTGGCTTAAACCCAAAATGTTCCCACTCTGCAGCTGTGGACGATAAGTGGAAGAAAAAAAAGTTAACTATTGATAAAAATCCATACAGGGATTTTGAAAATCTATACAGTATCACATAACATAACATAGCGATACTCAAGAGTCTACCTACACCTATCGCAGTCATGGTCATGTGTCGTACGATATGTCGATAACGTAATTATGGTGACCGGCCTGGCTCCAGTGTTAGCAGAGTTCTTCATTTTGTTTTCAAAAGGTCACTATTAATACTTAAGGCAACATGCAGCATTGTCTGAGACCTTGTACAGAGAGATAATAGCTTATAGAAAACAACTAGTGGTGGCCTGGTTTCCCCTTTATACACAGGCTTCTGTTCTCCAAAGACGGAGGACAGGAGAGAGAGACAGGAACAAAGGAGGAAGGACGAAAGGAGAGGGAGAAATGGAGGAGGAGGAGGAGGGGAGAAAGGATGAAAGGCAATGGGTAGAAAAGAGAAAGAGGGGAAAAGCGTTGCTGTTGTCCTTGTCTCGTCTCAAGTCAAGGATCTCATTAACATGGGAGCCCGATCTCAGCAACCCCCATCACCACCAACACACTTCCCTTGTGGCCGCCCCCACCTCCAACACAAACTCATTGATCACCGTTACAGGACACACCGTGCAAGCCAGCACGCAAACACATTTGCACTTGTAGTCATTAGATGCACTAAGCAGTCATGAGACACGCCGGCACATTTTCACACACGCAGACATGTATGCAGGGATGTTCAAGTGACGGGTCGAATAGCTAACTTGACATTTCAAGTCCCTGTAGCCCCACCAGAGTGGAAGTGACTTGAAAAGTAGCTGGTCTCCTTTTTCACGCAACGTCTACAACAGCCCGTAGAAGACCGTGTGCTGTGCCAACGTCCCTTCAGCCAAGCATCACCCTCCATTACCGTCCAGGGTTAGCCAGGGAGCACAAAGCTAAATCACGGCATCAAACGGAGCAGGGCCGCCTGGCCGCACTCCAGCCGTCACTTCCACAGCTGCTCAACACATTGGCTCTATTTGTGGGGCCATACGCAAGGCCTCACACAGCTACACTTCCCATGCCAAGTGCCATTCACATCACAGTCACCGGTGAGCTCGAGGTAACTGCTCCCCCCGGGCACTGACACTACTGCTAATGCGGTTTCTATAGACTCGTGGCTCGCAGCCTGGTTCTTTTTCTGCAGCCAATAGGGGACAACTTCACTGAAAAGACAGATGACAGCCAGTGCTAAGGCTACACACTGGTAAAGCATTGGCACTGTACCATGCAGGGAGACACACCTCACAGCGACTGTCTTTAATCATAATTAATTGGGGGTTTTTTTTTTTATGAAATGAAAATTGTTAACAGTAAGGTCTGTGGATTGTCTTTGAGTGTCTCTGGGACACCATTTCTGGAAAGTGTTTTCAAATGTCATCTTTTACTACTTTAACCACAAATAAAACTCCCAATTCCCACGACTGTATCCGAGGTGGCAGCAGAACTATGAGAGGCATATATGTAGGGATAGGAATTCATTTTGATTTCCATTATTGATTCCTGATAACTTGTTGGGGAAAAAAAGTATATACAAGTTCATAACCGGCACGCTTGAGCGTTTTTTTTCATGGTCCCAAACTAACAAACAAACATGATAGAGCGGCGTTGCGCGTTAGCAGTTGTTGGAAAGCATCGGTCGGAGGCATGCAATTCCAAGGAATCGGACAACTAGGAACCAGTTCTCAGCACATATATGACAACCACAGACAGAAGAAAATGCTCATTATGATTTGTGTGAACAGACCCTTAAAATAAATGAATGCTCTACCGTTTTTTTTTTTTATTTCTCTGCTGGCATGTTTCACTATGTCAAACGGAGGCAGAAATAAAGAATTTCTACAAGCCTCACCTCCTCCTTGAAAAATGAATACATCCAAAAATCTGAAAGTCAAGTCGACAATAGAGTCAAGGGAGACCATTTCATTGCACCCAACTTAGTCATTTTCCCAGCATTCCTGTGGTGGTGCTAACCCTGAGAATGTTTCCATCCATCCAGCAAACACACACAATTATCTCCTGTGAATACACAACATGATGTAGCAGCAAGTGTGGGGGGGGGATAGAGAGAGAAAAAGACGAAGGAAAGCAGGTTTCACCCGCAGCATATAAATCGATGAACCAAACACAAGCAGAGGCAACGTGTGTGATGTTAGAGGGACGGGGGGGACGACGACGACGACGAATGGATAAATATATCTATTATGTTTCTTAATAAGCATTGCAGCTCTTAGGCCATTCAGTATTATAATGTTATCGACTTATGGTATTTGCTGACCTCGATATTGCCCGTTGTGCTTACATGAGTGTTGTTTACATAAGAATGTCACATTTTAGCCAACAGGACGCCAGAATGAACAGCAGGGTTTCCCTTGACCTTTTGGTGACAGAGCCAGAGAGTTTCCATTTTATTTATTCTTTTGGTTGTATAGTTTTATTTATTCAGGGTATTTTAGGTTCATTGCTCTTTGAAAGGGTGTATTTCCATTATTATGCTATTATATTATATCAGTGGCATAAAACGGTCTTAAAACGACAATATCGTTTATTGCAATTATTTCCGAGACACTATATCGTCCAACAAAAGCAGTTAGAGGCAGCTCCACCAGCACAGGAACCAGTAGCTGCAGGATGTCGGCCTGTCACAGGGTCAGTGGGACGTTTTGGAGGGAAATCACCTCAACACCGTGTGTACGAGCAGAAACTGTCACTGTGGATGTGTTTGTTGTTCAGGAGCCACTTTTTTCACACGTCCTTGCCGTGACACCGCTCGTTGCCATCGAGAACTCTGGTTCACCCCACTCCAGCTGTTGAGGAGAGGGCAACGGCGGGGCAGGGAGATTTCTCTTGCCTATTATGACGGGATGATCATACACACACACACACACACACACACACACACACACACACAACTATATACCCACATGGATATACACACACACACACACAAACAAAGGCTCAGCATCAAGCCCATCCCACCTAATGGCCGTAGCCTCATACTGCTAACGGGCGCTCAGGGAGGCAATGAGGTTTGCCATCTATATATCCATGACCCCTGGTTGACTTCGCTCCCCCATCCACCTCCCCCTTCATGACCTGGCATTGGCACCCTATTAGGGTGAGAAGGGGGGAGACAGAAATAGGGTCAGGGATCCCGTTTGAATGGAGCACTCTGACACAAACATCAGCGTGTTGAGTACACAAATCTCCCCACAAATGGGGTCAAAGCCAGTGCTTAGCTATTTGTTTTCATTTCCTCGCCCTCCCTGCCTTCACTCACACACTCACACAAGCTCTCCCCCTTTTCCTTGGGAAATCATAACCGTTAGCAATCATGCGGGGCAATATGGCAACGATGCAGCATTGGAAGAGTAGGAGAACGGAGGAGAGTGATCATGCAACGCCGACTCTGTCTCACGCGCGCAGTTTCTATCTCTTTGACGCATGCGCCACTCGCACACACACACACAGACTAACATATACATCTTGAAAGAACACACCAACAGTCGCTCGCAAAACACACATGATTGAGCGGCAATAAGGTTGCATCCTCTGGAGAGAGATATGAAAGCAACATTACAAGAAGAAGCAGGGAGGAAGGGTAAACAGGCTTGTGTGAATGCCTGACAACAAATGTCAATTCTCCATGCCCCATCAAGCCTGAAGATGATGAGACTCACAAGCAAACAACAAAACCTCCCTACACATGTCCACACATTTCATTCAAAAATCTTTGACTGGTAAAGAATTTCACCGACGCAACAGGGTGGGATTCTGTCTTCTTTTTGCAAAATTACTTGTGCTAAAATTTCCTTTCCCTCCCGTCAATTAGTTTCTCGATTAGTTGTTTGGTCTATAAAATGTCAGAAAATAGTGCAAAATGTAGATCAGTGTTTCCCAAAGGTCTTGAAATGTCTCGTTTTGGCCACAACTCAAAAGAAATTCAGTTTACTGTCATATAAGCGCAAAAAAACAGAAAATATTTGCATTTAAGAAGCTGGAATCAGAGAAATTTCACTTTTTGTTGGTAAACTATTTGGCATTTAATTCAATAATTGACAACGAACTGCTTAATCTTTGCAGCTTGAATCTTAAGTTACCTACGTATGAATTCACCTATGTACAAACGTTGTTTTCGCACTGAGGTATGCATTACTTTGTCTGTGTTTTCATATGGTTCTGTGAGGCAGAGTAGTGGGCCGATCAGTAGCCGAGTCAGAGAGAAAGAGGGCGTTGATCTCCGTTCATCTTAAGACTGGGCCATCTGCAGCCAAGCAGGTCACTGTGTTAGGCAGACCCCATGTGACTCCAGCCTGCTCTCTAGGCTAATCCTACTTTATATGTGTGTGTGTGTGTGTGTGTGTGTACGTCCAGGAGGTTCTGTAGCTGCACAGACTTGTAAACACACCAAGCCACACACAGGGGCCAGATAAAGCCAGGAGCCAGTCAAAACAGTGTTTAAGGCTGGTCTAGTGTCCTCAAGATCTACTGGCTGTCTCATAACCCTACTGACATATACGAGCCAATGATGGGCCAACTAGTCTGGCAGATAGCAGTGTGCAGGTTTATTTACATGCTGGTTGTCAGAATGCATGTTTGCACGTCAGCAGGCATCTGAAGCAGAGGATTTATAACATAAGATGCGCGTGTGGTCTCGTGTTAGAATGCACTCAGTTTGTGTTTATGTCTGTGTGCGCCACACACTCTTTGCATGCAGTCGTATGCTTTTATATGCGCGTACGTATGTCCCTGGCCTTTAGAAGCAGAGGTTAGCAGCCGGCTGCTCTCTCTGATCAGGTTACAAAAGTGGGTGTGTTTCCTCTCTCCTCTGTCGCCTGTATGTCTGCCTCTCCCTCTCTCCCCCTCTCTAACTCATTCCGTCTCTCTCGCTTTCTTCTCCCTCTCTCTCCCCTTTCTGGTTACAGAGGCCTGTAGCTTGCGTCATCCAGGCCTCTTCCTTTGGCTCCACTACAGACCACCTCTCTCTCACTTGTGTTGTGTTCCTCCCCTTCCCTGACAGGGAGCAGCCCTGCAGCTGGTGCACACTCCCTGCAGGAGGCTGGGAGCCATGTGACTCTCTCCCCTGACCTCCTCGTCTGCTGAAACCTGGCCCACCAGACGCCCACCCAGCATCACTCCAGTATTGCTCGTCTGGACCACAGCGCACACACCTGAGATTCTGTCACTCATATATTCACCAAGCAAACGCAACGCTGACCAACTGGGTTCAGTGAGGTCTTTTTAACATGTATTATTACCCAATACCGCTGTTCTCTCCAACACACACACTGATAACTAGGGGTGGGGGGGTGGGGGGAATCAATTCATGCAATAATCAAAATTCTTATCCTATAAGATTCTGAATCGATTCACAACTTCTAAAAAACTTTTTTTTTTTTTTTACGAAAGAGCCTAGAAATTGCTACTGATGGACAGTAATCCTACACACCAAGCACTATTGTGTGATTTCTTGAAGAATCACACAAAATACCAGTTATTTTGTGTACAATTTATTTTTAAATTGGCATGTTTCTGAGAAATAAAAAGGAAGCTAGCCTAAGCCTACCAATTTTATTTATGTTCCGGCAGCATTCTTTTTTTTTTTACTCAAACTTATTCTTGAAGTCACTGAGAATTGAGTAAAACAGTTTCTTCAGAACTTTTTAAAATAAAAAAAACTCACTTTACTCTGGTTTCATGCCATAATTTGGCACACCACCATCACCACACAGTGGACTGGAGTAGAGCCTGACATTAGCAGCCCTGTGTAGTGAATCCACATCAGAACGTCTTAAGAACAGTGACGCAGACTTGTGGAGAGACCCTCACTCACATCTGCCTGATATTACAAATGTTGCTCAACCCTTCTCGGCCACTTCTATAATAACTTTTCAATGCGTTAAGTGGTGTAAACCACTACACCACATGCTGGATGAAAATAACACTCATACAGGCAAAGACCATAGTGCGCTGTGAACATTACAGCCCTATAGGCCACGACCAATTTCAACAAGCAGACAAAATGCAGTGCCAACGTCTCGGGGATTGCCAGCTGATCTATCAACATCTAAACAAATCTGGGTGTGCAGCAGCTATTATGCAAGTAGAATGATTGTTAGGTGGATTGCAAAAAAACTCAGAGAGGGTGTTTTCTGTTACTTTCACAGATCACACTCACTTTCCTTCTGTTGCTCTAAAGAGTTTTAACTGAGGAAGCAGATTTCTTGTCACAGCTGCCTTTACTACAGTTGTTGTTTCAACAGGATATCTGTCATCTTATCAGATACATGTGCTGCCAACCGATCAAAGTGCTTTACACCCAATCATTTTTTTACATGTGTAATAGATATACTAAAAAACATTTTGCCATCAACAGTGATCATCCACATCCAAATGACAATTGTCCGTTTGACGTGCCATAATGAATGTGACGAGTTGTATTTAATGTGTTTTATTGATGCGAGTTAGTTTGAGGTGCATGCACACAGCTTAACATGTTTGTTTGAGGCAAGTGTATGCAGAGACATTACCTTGTCTTTCTCATGGGGCAACAACCGGACAGGTGGCAGTGATTCCAGAGACACCGTCCCGGTCCCGTCATCCAGGGAGCTGCTGCGGCTGATGAGCTGGAACATAGGACCCTGCTTGGCCACGCGTCCATGGGCCACGGCCCTCTTCAGGGCCACTCTCAGCTGCTGGTGGAAGAGCCCAGGCCCCATGGAGCCGCTGCCTGATAAGTAGGCCGCCACATCAGCCTGGCACTTGAGAAAGCGCTCAATGTTCTTTAAACTGGAGCCGCCAGGCTCATGGAGCCCCTCCAGTGCCCGTTTGATCAACTTGTTCCAGTCGAGTCCCGGTTTCTTCCCCGAATGGGAGTGAGAACTACCACCACCGCCACTGCTGCTGCCGCCGCCGCCGCCTCCACCACCACTACCACCTCCTCCTCCTCCACCGCCGGCGCCGCCACCTCCTCCTCCGCCGCCGCCGCCGCCGCCGCCACCACCTCCTCCTCCTCCTCCTCCTCCACCACCCCCCCCTCCTCCTCCTCCTCCTCCAGAGCTGCTACTACCTTTGGGCTTCGGCAGAGCCAAGCGACCTGGGTTGTCAGGGTCCTTGTAGGAGTTGAGACCTTTGTTGGTGACCTTAAGGATGGTACCATCCTTGACGCTAAGCTCTAACTGCTCCAGAACGGTTTTGCGGTCCAGACCATGGGACATGGAGACTGCATTGCAAATGCGCTCCTCTGATGGTCGCTGCTTCTGCTTCTTCACCTTCTTGATGGCCTCTAGGATCCATTGGGTGTACATTGGGTTGGCCAGTTTCACCATGGCTGCGGTCAGGGTGGGTGCGGGGGCCCTGAAGCCTTACCGCAATGACCACACACACAAAAAGGAACTGTAAGCCAAGGAAACACCTGGCCTGCGCCGTAGCGCCGCCTCCTTTTCCTCTTTGCCCTCTGCCTGCGTACTATCCCTTGTCCTGGGGTCGCACAGAGATTCCCTCAGAAGCTGAGTATGAGCAACACGGTAATGAGCAGCTCACCATAGCACAAACCCCTGAGCCAACCCTCCACCCGGTAAAATGCAGTCCACCCACCACCTACTCCCAGCCAGGTGAAGGTCCCTGGCGAGAAGCAGGGGGAGTGGAGGAAGTAGCAGGTCTATTAGCAACTTAAACTCCCACAGCACACAATGTAGGGTAGAGTTGATCTTGAAGATAAGGCTTCAAAACAAATGGTGTTTTCCACAGTCCCTGTAGCAAAACACCTTTACACGGACAATAAAAGCTGCTGGGTCAGTTTCCTGACACTGGCAAACTAGCCAATTCTCAATGCAAGATGTGAAAGATGACCATGGTATCCAAGACATGAAATTAGTGCTTCAATGATAAGAGGTGAGGGCAATACAGTCTGTAGTTAAGATTCCACAAGACGGGGACTATTTTCTGCATCCACGTTTCCTCGTCTTAATTTGTCGTCTCTCGCTGTCTTTTACTCTTCCAGCAGTTTGGGCTTCTCAGCTCAGGGACGGAACAGATATCTCACCCCAGGGAGCAGCCACGACTGATCACCTTCATGCCTATTGCGCTTCGGATGCTGACAAACCCTGCACAGATAAAGAAAAAAAAAAAAAAAAAAAAAAAAAGAAAAAACACACAGATACAGAGGTTAGAGAAATCTTGCAGAAAAAAGAAATAACACCTTTTTTTTTTTTTTTCATACAGTAGTAAAAACATATAGCAACAATGAGATGCAGATAACATTAGAGAGTAGAGCTTTATAAACAACACACACACACACACACACACACACACACACCATACTGTGCCCTCACACAGATGTATAAACAAAGCCATGCATGTTCTTAGAAAGCACCATGAGCTTTGGCCAAGCACTACTACTAAATTAGCTGACACCTGTTACCCCCCAACACCTTGCTAATAATATTTGTGTACCGTATTATTCTCATGTTACATAGAGAATAATACAAGAATTGACAACAAACAGGTAACGTTATGAGCATAACCACTAACAACGACTAGAAAATGGCACAGGTGTGTCATATAATTATGGAAATGACAAGGTATAAAAGGGGTAAACCATCATCATCCTAAAAACCTCCCTAGCAAGTTGACCGTTGGGCTAGTTGGGTTGCTAAGGTAAACATGATGCAGTCAAAACACAGACTGTTAGCAAACATTAGCTGAGAGGCTAGCAGAAAACCCAAGCTTATTCAAATGCCGCATAGTCAAACTGTTTCCCGCGGTGGTGTTTACTCTCCCCGGCATGATATTATGTTGCTAAGTATCTGACAACAAGTCTTCCCGCTAACTGCTGTTGTTTAGCAAGCTAACGTTAGAAGCTAGCATACGAGCTAACGTTGCGATAATGTTACTAACGTTAGTCGCTAACCCGAAACGTAAACAGCATGAAACAAGCGGTTAGCCGGCGCTCCGGCTCATAAAGCCAACGGTTTCCCCCTTCGACCGATATTTCAGACAATACGAAGCATCACACCGCAGCACCCACAGCGAATAATCTCACTTTGAATGTCATTCAGTTATTAACGTGAGATCGCGGCCTTGTAAAAGGCACAATGCAACTTACAGACGGCCATCTCGGCTAGCGGGCAAGTGCAAAAAAATGTAGATATCATAGCGGCGGATTCTGCAGTATTACATGTTGTACGGCCTCCCGCTCAGCCTTCTGGTATGGGCGAGGAGCCTCTGCCCGCTTAGACGGGTCCCTACAAGCGGTCCCCACCTCGCTGACTTCCTCCCTCCACCAACCGCCCTCCCACGTAACGCTACAGCCTGCGGTGCGGTGAAGACAAGGCCGCTGGAGCGGAGTAGCTAGGCCTCGGCTCCCCCCTCCGTACCCCCCACCCACCTCCGCGATCATCATCCCTCCGTACCCCTCTCTCCCTCTACCTCTCGCGGTTCCCCAGAAAGCCCGAGCTGGTCCGGTTCTGGCTTCCGAGGGAAGCTCGGGTAAAGCAGACCGTGTAAAAACTCCGGTGTTCTCCCATCAGGCGTCCGCTGCTACTCACCGGAATTTCGTGTCGAGCCGCCGAGGAGAAGGTGCCAAAACCGTGCGAAACGGAGACAACAACAAGCCTAAAAATGCAGCCACAGAGCAGGGGTTCTAGAGCAGACGCCATCTTTGAGTGAAACAGGAGCACGGAGGTGGGGGAGGGGGGAACACTGAACCGTCAGGCAGGGCCAAGGGACCGTCTGCATGGTGCGAGGCGAAGATCCAGGGGAAGAAAAATCCACTGCAAGACGCGGGGGGCGGCGGCGCTGTGCTGTTGCTATGAGAGGGGTGTGGATATTGCTTGAGCACATGAAATGGAAGAAAGGGACAGATGGTGGTGGTGTTGGAGGAAGAAAAAAAAGAAAAAGAGAGGATAGGTGTTCTCGCATTCTCTGCCGTACTACAGCTAGGGGGAGATTTCAAGGGAGCGTCTGCATCTTGCACAGCAGTAGTAAAATAAAAAAAAAAGAAAAGAAATCAAAGCCAATGAGCGTGCCTTAACGTTAGAGGGTATTTAAAGATCAAAGTGAGACACCCCTCCACACTGCAGTCTATTGTAGCAGCTGTGTGGGTTTTTTTTTTTTTTTTTTTTTAAAGCTAAGGATGGGAAGCGAGCCACACAGATCCAATCCCCCAGAGATGATCAGATGTTACAGTGTGTAGCTATCACAGTACATGATAAAGCATGTTATTATCTGTCCATGCAGAGTAGTCTGCTAATGCATTGCTCGTCAGACTGTGAAACAGAGTATTATCTTTCCACCAAAGGAAAGTATAATGTAAACTGTCTGCAGCCGATCCACTTTGTTACATTTCAATAAATGACAGCTGAGTCTAACACCTTTTTCCTTATAATTTATGTTTTTCGCTCAGCGCAACATAAATTACAGCATCTGGTAACAGATGGAAACAACGTCATGTAAAGGTATCACATCTGAATCTCCAGCGTGCTCAATTTAAAAGTGATTTACTCCTAAAACACACAAGTTATGGATACTTATAGGTCTGATATAGAAAATTAAAAACTACAACGTTAAAAAATGAGACTATTAATCAACTCTCACACAGATCTGCACAAGGATTGATGAAGTATCACATGTTGCCCCATCATTTCTGAATCTGCCTCGAGGAAATCTGGACAACTTAAGTACATCCTACATATTCAGGAGAACAACAATCAATAGAGGAAAACTGATTTTGCTGATTCAATTTCATGATCATAGCGATACAGAGGCACTTGTGTTGGAAATCTGGCAGCAATCGTCCTTTTCTATTACAGGCTAACGCTGAAAGCTCCCTGGATGGAAATTAAATTATCTGCAGCTTTGTGTAAAATGATGTGTACAGCAGTCCTCAGAGACGGATTATAGAGTGTCTTATAGGGAGCAATTAGACCTGAGGTTTTCCCATGTTAGAGGTGTCTTGTGAGAGGGTGATCTGCTGTCAGCACAGTGGTGATCAAATAAAACTGGTAGGGTCACACTTTACTCGCTGTTTGTCTTGCACTTCTTCAGGGACAGATAAATCACAAACCAATGACAAGGCACTAATTATAATTAACGGTAGTGTTATTACACAGATAAATAGTGTGAAGCAAGAACGGCTATTAGTATGCCTCCTGAGGACTCACATATTACATTAGTGTGTACAGTAGGCCAGCTAACAGATGGACAATACTCAGGAGAAGCTTGCGCCACGTCTATCGTTCCCCGCCATGAATAAATAATGATGTGTGCCATGATCTACAGCAGAGGCTATGTTCACCAATACACAACAACAGGCACAAACTGGGGTGGGAGGGCGGAGGAGTACGAGGAGTCATTTCACTGTAATTGTGATAAGATCATATTGATTTTCAGTCAGAAAGAAAGTGGGGGCAGAGGCACAACTTAAAGGCTTATTCCAAATGAGCACTGTCAGTTGTACTTTGGAGGAATGACGGCAGCAAACGTCATCTTGATTTACACACATTGTGAGTGGAGGTAACGCAGCTTTTATAAAACGTTACAACTCGTTATGGGATCATTTTGACGGCATACATAATTGTGCACAAAGTATTTTCAAATAAAAAAACATACTAGAGCTGAAACGACAAGTCCATTAATTGATGGACAGAAAATGAATAGGCAGCAATGCTGTTAATTGATTAACCATTTAAAGGAATATTTAAACATTTTGGAGATACGCTTAATTGCTGTTTTATATGAGAAGATCAATAACACTCTCATGTCTTTATGAAGCTAAAGCCAGCGGCTGGTTAGTGAAGCTTAACATGAAGATGGGAAACAGCTGAGCATTATCTAAAGCTCATACATTTTAAATTTTTCTAAATTATGTTATCTTAGTTTTTGTTATTTTTTTGTTATCGTTTGTTTTTCTCCTCAAGTAGAAGGAAGGTAAGCCTGTGTATCTCTCTTGTTACATCTCTTATTTTTATCTATATGGACTTTAGGCAATCTTATGTGTGTGCAAAAAAAACGACCAAAAGAACTTGCGTTTATGTTTAAAATTTAACATTTTTGGCTAAGACGAGTTGAGACGAACCTGATTAAATATCAATTCTTGTTTTAAAACATCGATCTCTCGGACATGAGCAGTTGATCATCTGTATAGTTGGAAAAAGGAACAACTAGCAGTGTGTAATATATTTTGCCCTCAACCATCAATGGATGTTTTGGTATGAGACCCTTGGCTTGTATTCTATCTTTGGTGGAGAAAAGAAGACAAGTAATCCTTAGCTTCCTTTCATCCCCTTAATCCCTCCTCTTTTAATTTCTATTCTCTGAGCATCCACCTGCCAGGGGCCCTGAGCCCCCGGCACCAGTGTCCACCTGCCCCCTGCAACCCTCCCCTTTCCGACACCCACACACACACACGCACCCACACACACACACACACACACACACACACACACACACACACACACAC
>CALSBV010011216.1:5278960-5289014 GCA_943590825.1 Bovichtus diacanthus | reverse complement strand
CACACACACACACACACACACACACACACACACACACACACACACACGTCCCGTCCACCTGATGCACAGCAGCACCTCCTGCTCTCCAGGCCTGCTGTCGGGCCTGCTGGCTCCACTTCTTCCTGCCTCCGGTTTAGAAGCTGGACCATTGCCAAGCCAAATAAATGTAAGGCATCCCTTTCCGTATTAAAAAAAAACAAACATTTCATGCTACAATTACCAAGCTTTTAGTTAATGTTGCTGTTGTTTTTTGTTTCCACATTTTTAGGTGTGAGCTGGCCGCTTTCAACGCAGCCTATAAATAGGTTTTCCTGTTGTTTTTATTCTAAATCCTTCTGTTACATGTCAGATCCCCTGTTGTGAAATATGTGCTTAAAATATAATCTGATTGATTGCCTGTTTAGGTTCAGTAAACGAGGATGTTTACATATTGAGTTCAGCTGAGGAGATATTTTCCAAGTAAATATGGTCCTGACTTGTGTAATATTAAGCCACACTGACTCCTTGGCTTGTTCTGTATTGAGGAACATGCAGGTGTATATCGGGTGAATTGATAGCGAACAGTAAATAAGACATTATCTAATGGAAGTCTGGAGGAGACTCAGCTGAGAGGGAAATCGGGAAATGCATCCTCTCTCGCTGACGCCTTTTACTTTGTCCACAAAATAAGGAAATGTGAAAGTCGAGAGAAGCTGTGAGTAAGTCTGTGCCATCGCCCGTGCACGCTACATTTCTGATCCCTGTTTTTTCGGGTGACGCTCAGATAGCCAGGCAGTGTCCAGGACTGCTTTTTTGGTCTGTGTGAAACTAGCAAGCTTCCTGCTGTGGCTGGCTGGCTGCCAAGTCCCCCGTCCCCCCCCCGTCCCCCCCACCACCACACAAACCCAAACTCCAACTCCAACTCCAAACCCCTCCCATCCTGAAAAGCGCTGAAACATACAACGGAAATTTCCAGGGCCTTGTCCGCCCAAGAGCGTGCCCCCACCCGTCCAGTGACCCCCACCGCCATCCAAACCCCTCCTCCCACCCCTCCCTCCCCGTGGCCCCCTGCTCCCTCCCCTGCCTTGGATCCAAAGGGACGGAGAGCAGCTGGAAGGTGAAGTGCAGCCTGTTGGCGCTAAGCTGAAAAAGTTCAGCCAGACACCTCTTGTGCTCCCTCCAATTCCGCCTGTCTGAAATCTCCCTGAAAACACCAACTCCTTCACTTCAACCCAGAAGTGTTTAAGAGTGCCGCAGAGTGCACTTGTACGCCAGACACAAGCGGCGGAGAGACAGGGAGGGAAACGTGGAGAACTACTCTGTTTGACAAATCAATTGTCCTGCTGTGGTTAACAGTCGTTTTAAGTGTACGGACATTTCAAGCGGGGGCCTCTGACAAGGCCATTAAGATGCACAAATAGCTCTGACTTTAACACTATTAAGTTCAGCAGAGGAGGAACAAGTCACGGTAATCGATAGTGCTGAGCGGGGAAAACCCTGACACATCTAATTCTTGGTTTTCTTGGTTTTAACAGCAGGATTCATACATGGCAGTAATTGACCAGGAAGTCTCTTTGAGGTCAATTATTTCAAGAGACCCGAGGGCAAGAAACAGGAAACCAGCATAAAGAACAACATGTTTAAAGCCAGACAGCCAACAACCTGTCTGTGGTATATATATAACACTTAGTGTGTACCTGCACAGGGACTGCAGATGGAAATGAGCTAAAAGCTAAATCTGGCATAAATCCTCTCTTCTCTTTTTCAGATTAAGGTTTTTTTCACGCATGGTCCTTGTTTAATAAAGACTAATATCTAACTAAAAATCAAGCTATAAAATGTAATCAATAAAAACAATTATAAGATTCCGAAAAAAACAAACAGATTTGTAAAACTTTAAATTCTTGCTTGAGCGTAGGTTTGCAGTTCCTTCCATTATAAAGTGCAAAAACGAGTGCGTGCATATGGAATATCTAAGGTTATGTACTCATTGGATCGTGTACTGTAAGATTTAAATAATAGAAGAAATGTGAGGTCGGTTAGAAGCTTTTAAAGCAGAACTGTATAGACGCATATCCTAAGGCTAGTATTTCTTAGTAAGGAAGTCCATCCACCTTCGTGATACAGAAAGTCGTGATGAGTATGAAATGTATCGTTTCGTTTTAAAGTGCAACACACTGCGATAAACAGGGTTTAACTGCTTAAGTGATGATGGAGCAGCAGATGGGAGAAGACGTCTCTGTAATCAATTGCACACACAAAAGACAATTAGTTTTACGGTTTAAAAAAGACATTTAAAGGACTTATTTGTCATTTTGAGACCTGTTGTTGTTGTTGCTGAGAGTTACATAAGAAGGTTGATTTTTACGCACATTCTCATGTGTGTAAATATGTAGCACAAGGCAGGAGTGAGTTAGCTCAGCTTAGCATAAAGGCTGGGGAAAAAAATCTGGCTTCATCTACCAGCACCTCTAAAGCTCACTAATTAACATATGTGTAAAAACCTCCGTTCAGATTGTGCGCTGTACAATTTTTCGTCCAGCACCAGAAACGTGCTGGAGTCTACCCCTGGTTGCCAGGCAGGATTAGCCCCACACACAAGCGACATACTGTAAATTCACATGGATATATTGTGATAATTAGTGAGCTTTGGTGGCGCTGCTCAGCAGATTTTGTTATCTTTGGACCGAGCCAGGCGAGCTGCTCCCATGCAGTATTTATGCTAAGCTAAGCTAACCGGCTGCTGGCTCCAGGAACATATTTATTGCACAGAAATGCCGGCCAGCTTCTCTCCCTTCCTTCAATTCCTGCCTCCAATACACTTTTTTTTATGAAGCCCTGATCACATCTCTGGTAACACTTTGGCAACACAACTTCAACTTTATTCGTCCCCGAAGGGCAATTGTTTTTTTCCATATATGAGACAATAAAAATACAAAACAGCCCACATACCGTACATGAAGGGGGGGGGGGGGGGGGGACTGAATGTTTCGGACTCGGGGAAAAACAACTGCGGTGCAAGGTTGACCTTATCATAGAAATTGCATGCGAGAGCAAGCAATGCATACACTTAGCTTTGCTTTATTATTCACCACTGCTGTGTAGTGTAGTAGTGTGCTGTGGCAGCCCAAGTCTTCTGCTTACCAGCAGCAGTGAAGAAGAAAACACACAATCAAAACCTTGCGCTTGAAACAATGCAAGTGGGAACAATAAAGATGCGAAGGAGGATAATTAAAAGACAGCGATGGCCATGCCTTTTTGTTTTTAGTTTCTATTAGCACTGGAGGTTCCTCGAGTTCGCCCTGTTTAAAAAGCGTCAGAGCACTTTTTTCTCAAAGGAGAAAAAGTTGATGTATGACTACACAACTGCACCACAGCAAGCATATCACATGACTCCCCGCTCTTTAGTATCCAGACCTCCCACATTACATCAGAGTAAGTCTTGGAGTAAAGCAGCTCCGCAGTGTTTGCAGAGCAGGATGCACCACAGACAACAATGCAGCCTGCAGGACTCTCTCACACACACATTCCTGTGGGCCTGATGGTGGTGGTGGTGGGGGGGACTTAACCTCTGGAGCTCAGCAGGCTTTGTCTACTCCCCCCCACCCCCAACTCCTCCACCTCCATCCCTCCCAACCACAGGCTACCCCCACCTCTTTTTTCTTCTTCTTTTAACCAAGTGCTCACTTGCACAACAAGCTTTTTCTCACACCAGACCCAGAAGACGGCGAAGAGCTTCTTAATCAACGCCATTAGGAGTCAGGAGCGAGATTTATGTCAAAAAAGGATATGTCGCCTAATGGACGCAAATGATGTGATTCCTTGAGTTCACCAGCGTGAGCCGAGCAATATATATTAAAAGCCGCTCACTTTGCAGTCATTTATATTAATGATACCACTTTCAGATTACTGCATGGTAATGGGGGCAAAAAAGTGTACATTGCCATGAATGATGAGACCTCCATGGTCGTCGTAAATTGCATTACAGAGACAGCAATGATGTGTGTTGTTATTATGTAAACTGTGTTGAATCAGTTATTCGCTCAATACGGACCCTAATTGAATAATTAGATTCTTGTCCGTGTAAAGATTTGCATGTTTGTCTCCCCCCTGCGCTACCGAGAGGCAACAGATGGAGTTATGTAATCATATTGATGTAAATTAAAATCACAGATTATCCAGAGAGACGTGTAACAAAGTGAAACGCTCATACGTATCACAGTCAAGGTGATAAATACCTTCAGTCCTTTGGGATCACAGCATCTAGCCCAGGCGACAATGACTGAGGGCTTGCTGTGTTTTTCATACGGAGAAAGAGTGACGATAATATCACGTCTCATCCATCCAGGTCCCCCACGTACACATTTCCTGCCTGGAAACAGGCATCTACAGGGACGAGGTGGACGGGGAACTTTTTGGCAAATTGGTTTTTAAGCCTTTTTATATGTGGGATGCATTTCAATCACCTTAAAGAGGATATATAATTTATTTTCATTAATGTTGATGATTGTTTGGGATACATTTCAATCACTATATTGGCTGATATAAATCTATAAGGGGATATATTACTGCTTTTTTTTTTTATATTAATGCTTGTTTTTCCCATATTGGCCAATATACACAGTGGCCTTGTCATACTTCTATTACATGCATTTATCATTTTTTTTTATCTTGAATATTTAGATGCCAAGGTCAGTTGATTAGTACCACTGTGGCCAGATTGTCACAATGTCAGATTTTCACTACTCGATTATCATGTCCAAAATAATTCATTATAATGATATTAGAGCGATATCTAGAACATTTAAAAATAAATAAATAATGCTATCTTTAACGGTGTTTATTGAGACTTTTTCGTCTTGCCAGTATATCGCGGCAACCCTAATCTGAACTATTGGATGGATTACCATAATATTTAGTCTTTCATGGTTCCCAGAGGATAAACCATGAGGTTGACATTCGTGCTTTTAAGTGAGAGTAATAACGGCTCTAAAAGATTCCGGGTTGGAAATTGCAAATATTTGTGGGCAGTGATAAATACAACGTACGTCACTGAGTGTGTATTCTTGTGATTCTTTTTGGAGAACCAAACTTATGGGGGTATGTAACATATATATATTTGATACCCCTAAAATCCCATGTGGGCCCCTCTATTTGAAAAGCTCTCGAACAGAGACGAGTGACGGACGTCAGAAACACTTTCAGTGTGGATTTAGGTTCCTGCCAGACCCCACTTTAACCCCTGCTCACACAGCACGACTGTACACTCAGTTTTGTCATATTACTCTTATTCTAATACTTATTCTTATTTCACACAGCCTCAAGATATGCCCCCCCGTGTTCCTCTGCACATATTGGATGCATCTTTTTTCACCACTACATCATTGTTTATTTCTCTATACATGATGTAAACATGTAAAGCATGAATGTAACTTTGACAGGACAAAAGTAACATTCCACACAGAGGCCCGTCACCGAGATTCAGTGTCAATGAACTTCCCTATTTGAGGTCATCACTCCAAGTAATTCGACTTCACCCGGCCGTGGCAGACACTGCCGCCTGGCCCCCGAGGCTGCGAGTCCTTCCCTGACCCACAGAATCACAACATCCTCTTTCACTGCAGCGGGGGCCTGGAAGTCATCACTAATACTGGCAACACACAGGGAGCTCTGAGGTCATCAATAATGACTCCATTTACTTAACACCGACCCAAACACCTGCTCATTTATCATGGCTGACACACGTCAGCCTGGCCCATTGCTCACAGAGGAGCCAGCTCGCCGCTGCAGATCTTGATCAGGTCACCTCCGGCCGTGAGAGGGCTTTAGTGAGTCCATTGATACACGGAGAACACGCAGAGTTCAGTGCTAATAGTTACACAGTTACCATGCTTCTACCTTGGCTGGCTTTTTATTGCACAATCTTGGACGCTGCCACAGTGCGTGCATGGATGTTAGAAATGAAAAAGCCCTCGATTGTACTCGGTAGATTGAGCGCTGCTGCTTCTGGTTGCACTTTGGTGGGCAATTTGTGCACTGATTATTTTAACATTTCTAGGGTTCTGTCCCACAAAAACATCCGCCTGTGCCACGGTGCGTGTGAAAGTCTTAATTCAGCCTGCAAGAGAGTTTCAGTTTTTCACTACAACATCCCACTATATCTACAGAAGGGTGACACATCAAAGGGAAAATCCTCAACAAAGAAGTGACGAAACATCACATATGCTTATGATTCCATAAAGGGAACAACTGTTCACTGAATGCTTTGAGAATTATGATATTAATATGAATCATGTGTCAAAGTTTTTAAAATGGTTTGTTACACAGTCATTGGAAACGATTTGGAAAAGGGCAGGCCAAAAGGATACTTGGCAGGTGATTGGATTAATCATTTAATCTCTAAAGAGAAGAGCTAAAACATCTTGTCCATCGAGACAAGGCTCCAGTTGGTCCCGTGTCATGCCTAACTTTAGTGGATCATAGCGCATCGGGTATGGAAGTAATCTGCTAATGCTCCGGTTTTATGGAAGTCAGTTTTTGAGCCATGACAAAAGGCTAAAATGAACTCGCAGCCCCGACCGGCCGGTTGGGAGGAGTCAACAGTCAATGACGAGATAAAAACATATTGTGAGGCCCGTGAGCATTCAGTCATAAATGAGTTTGGCGTGATGACTTTACGAAGTCTCATTGAGCCACTTTTTAAAAAGACACGTAAAATGTGGGGTGTTTACTGACGGATTTTAAAGTCGTAGAACAAAAATGTTAACGTCTCGTAAAATCATTAAAAGAAAGAAACCCATCTCAACCCAACTCCTTCCTGCAGCACCTGCTGTTATGTAACATAATAACTAAATGAGAATATCCTCGTGGAGGTCTCTGGTAAACGGCTGCAACAGGTTTTGCTTTAGTTTCCAGCTCTTCCAAAGCTGAATCTCTGAGGCCCCTGAGCAGAACTAGTGGCAGCTGCCTTCAGTGCCCTTCAGCTCGATGCTCACACAGTTGAACACGGAGTAGAAGACGCAGCTTCCCCTTCAGGGAATTCTTCAAGAAGCAGCAGTAGTTCTTCCAGTTGCAATGGCAGGCTGCCTCTTTTCTCTGGAGACACCGTGTTGATGACGCTCCGTTGACTGCTCTGCCCCGGACTAGAAATGTCTCAGATGTGAACGATTTTGACACCATTGAGCTTTTATGGCCTGGAACTGTTCCCAGCATGCAACAGGTCGCCGGTCCAACACACAATTACACCACACACACAGACAAAAAGGCCCGGCTCACATCCACGCCACATCCTACGTGGGGAGAACATGGATTTACAGAGACACAGATTTAACGTCTCCGTGAACATTAAACTGGTATAATTAATACAAATGAATGTTTTGCAGACATGCACAGTTTACAGCAGAAACTACTGCAAATCCTTAAATAAAATGGGGGAGAAATTAGCTGCAGTTTGATGTTGTATTAGATTCCATCTTTTGTCCTTTTGGAGGTAAATATAACGACATTGTTGTACTTTAGTTACACAGAAGATATTATTGAAGGTTTGCAACAGAAAATACTGCAAATCTCAAAAATGGAGAGAAATGATGTCAGTTTAAAGACATAAATATAAAGACACTGTCATATCTCACTTACACAGAAGACACTATTAAAGGTTTCGACAGACAAAAAGCCACAAACTAATTACAAATGAAGCTACAACTCATTCATATTTTACACAAAACCAATTGCAACCACATTAACTTTGTATCAGTTTGTCTTTTTATCGATTCTATTTTTGCTTTTGCATTATGAAATACAAACTCGAGAAAAAGTAGTTTTGTTATTTTTTCCCCAATAGTACATTCAATGTGCTTCATATAAGTAGAGCAAAAGCATTAGAATGACATTCAATAAAAAACGGAATAAAATCTATTAAAATAGAATAAAATTCTATACATTTTTAAAAAAAAAAAATGTTCATAACGTTGAAATCCAAATTAGAACAATTTCTTGTTAAAATAAAAATAAATGAACTGTAAACATTAATAAACGGTGTCTGCAACTAGTGTCAAATGTCTTAAAAGTATCTTAAAGCATGTTTTTTACCAAAAATTCTAGGGTTTCCTAGCAATAATCAGAAATTAATTTTAGAAATGATATTATACAGTAATGGTATTAACCAGTAAAGTTCCCTGCAACACTGATATTGGACATTATTAAATCTCTGTACTTTTTGTCAGTAGGAACTACTTCCCCTCATCTGAAGACTTTTCCACGTCGTCTCAGTCAAAGACGGCATCGAGTTGGGACATGCACAGACATTTCGGAGAAGTGTACAAGTATGTTAGTGGGCAGTTCAGCGTGTCCTGTGGAACACGCCACACCTAATACTGACAGTACTGTAGCAGGCTTCTGCCTTTCTTTACACAGACATGGTCCCGTGTTCCCCTTCACAAGCTCAAAGGTGCTTCTGCCTTTATGGACTGAACAGCAGTGATAGTCACACGTTACACAAAGTAATCTTTCACATGAGTAGTTTCTCTAAGAGAAGTCGTTTTTAAAGAACACTTTCTTTACTCTTAGAAAATATATGTACTTCTACTCCGTTACATCAGGCTACACACTATTTTTACTGAAACACTTGGCTGTAAAGAGTTTTTATATTTAGCCCAGCTCACAGTCCGACAGCGAGATAAGATAGCCTGTATGTGTGCATGTATACACACACACACACACACACGTACACACACAGCCTCTTCTTTGAGGGTTCAGTAAGTGACAGTTGTTTACTTTTGAGATGAACCGGTGGTTAACAGCACCTGATTTGCCATTTGTCAGTTTCCGAACAAAGCATTTTAATAACAAATAATGTAAGAACTTTACATTATTATTACCTGTTCAGGACCCGTTTGAATGCAATACATTGACAATATAATCAATTATATTATTAATAACGTACCTTTACTTCTACTTGACTCAATATAATTATGAAGCGTCAATACTTTTACGGCGGAGCTGGAAGATGGGTGCGATGATTTCTAGTTCTAGATATTAAGTTTACAGACATTAGAATAATAAAATTAATGTGATAGTACAATGAATATGTGAGTAACAATTTCAGCTCATTTATAATGGAATGATTTCCATGGCGTTTTATTTATGCTTACACGAGAAATCATTTTTATTGTAGAAAAATCGTCATTTTACAATTGGGACACTGCATTTACTTGGGGACGGTTTAAACTGGAGATCATCACTTGTCACGTTGACTTAACTTGGGACTTACTCCCACCTCTGGTAAGGACAAATTACCAACACTGGAAATATTAGATGGAAAACTAAAGCAAAACTGAAACAAATGACACCCAGAGTTTGAAAAAAAATTAATTAAAAGTAGCACTTGTCCACTGCTAAATGATTAATTTACTAAAATGGTTCCAGTACAGGAGCAGCATTGTGATAGATACTATACTACATGATAAGTAGCATTTTTAAATCAAACATAAAAAAAAATCCTTTGTACACATTCAGCTACTAATTAACTAATTGAAAGAGGAAAGTCTGTAAACGTGGAAGCACAAATAACGGATTGTGTGTCTTTGTGTGTACAGAAAGTGCCCATCCGTTTTAAAATGAGGCGTAAAATCAAGTGTACAGCGAGTGTGAAATCTTGTGGCTCAGCCCCATATTTGTCAATGAGATCAATGCCTCTCTTATTACTGACAGCAACAAGAGCCCATAACATTTAGCTGGGCTGTAGGTGGCGGGTCGAGCCCATAAGGTCAATCACATGAAGCTGTAAAATGAGATGTGAGGCACATCCATGAGCAGAGGACAGACAGGGAGGAGAGGAGGAAACATAGACTCCATTTTTATTTTTTTTTCCCCCAAGTCCTCCTCTCCAGCTGTCAGCCCGCTCCCTGTCCCATGGGGGGTTGCCACGGTGACAGGAGGCCACATGTCTTGGGGGCGTCGTTTTGGTCAAAGGACCCCATTGTTCTCGTGTTAAGCCGTCTTCACTATGCCCGTCTGCCAGTGACAGGGGCTTCGACACACACACACACACACACACACACACACACACACACACACA